>JAHZND010002346.1:0-73572 GCA_027744115.1 Acrocyrtus sp. NNG-2020
GCTAACACTTTAAAAATTTTAAAATGTTAAAATTTCACTACACTAAACGCTACTTACTAGTTAGTCAACTAGCGCAGATTTTTTTAGAAAGATGTGGGAATTATTACCCTTTTGAAGGATTTTTGTTAAAAGTAGTTTGCAATCTTAGTAATGTACTCGTAGTTGTACATGTATCACGACTTTTAACTATTACTAATTATAAGTAATTAGTTTTAAAAAGATTAAATTTTTAGTACTAGTTCTACTAATATTAGTAATGAATAGAAGAATGGAAATGCGAAACAGTTTCGTTATCATATTGTGCCATTTGAAAGTTTTCAAGTATGTTTGGTAGTAGAATGTAGTGTTAATTGGCGCCTCATTCACACTGGTGCCTTATAAACTGCCTACCTGTAGGCTTTATTATATGAGATTTTTTTTGGCTTGGGTGTTGGAGGGTCAAAGGAGGCAGAAATAATGAAACTTTCACACACCACCTGAAATGGTAATTGCTAATAGTATAAAACTGCAAAAGTACGAATCGGTACAACATTCGCAACTTGCACAACAAAAAAAAATTAGTTTATAAGGAAAGTCACGTATATATAATTGGGTGCTTCATGTTCGATTTTTCAGAGATTTTATTTTTTTTCCGCGAAATGTATATTTTAAAATGTAAATAGAATTTTGTATATTTTGTATCTTGCATCTTGTCCAACCGCATGAATTGTTGTTGACGAGGCGAAGAACAAATTAAACAAGGTTGTTGCTTTCTGGGCGAGTGAAACGGGGAAAGTTTCCATTTCGCAGTGAAAGCCGATGAGAAACCGCTGCTGAGAATCAGTGTATATTCCCTGCGGTTATGTATATTGACTACAAGTTCAGCGAACAAGTCCATAAACTCTTTGAAATTATTCAAGAAAATTTCCACTTCCATCCTGGGAAGCAATTACATGTTTACTCTGCAAGGAAAAAAACTCATAAAATAACTTCGGTGCGGAAAATGTTCTTCCAGTTACAAGCTATTATTTTGCATAAGGGATAGAGGCGAATTGAAGTTTTTTTATGGGTGGGGTGCTATCCATCGTGGAACAGACAAGTAGTAGTGGCCCTCTTATTATGAATTCATAGTGCTTCCAGGGGCATAAAGCCAACCAGTTTCACAGCAAAGTACGTGTTTCCAGTAATACGAATTTATTTTTGCATTTTAGAAAGTTAGTTCCCCACCGAAATTGAGCCGAAAGGTGTTGAAATGTGAATGATGCTTTAGCAAGTGATGAATGACTAACTTGTTCAGAAGAAAAGAGAGAATTACTCAAGTGGCTAAACAGCTACAAAAACTTGTGATCTGAGGTATTACGAAGACGAAGGAGGGAGAAAGAAATTAAGCCCATACATTTTGCAAACGGCGATAGTCAAAGGAGAGAACTGAGCTGGGCGCAGAATGGGAAAACTGGAGAATGAGAGAATGTAATTGAGGCGAAAGAAAGTCAGCAAACCAAGCTCATCTCCTTACTCCCAGCACAAGGAGTGTTCATCACCATAACAGGTAAAGATTAATGGACCGTTCTTCTTGTCAGTCTCGATATAGATGCCCTGTCACCCTTTACCTCTTACTTTCGAGGAACACTCCGATCCGCACACCCACCTCCTCCACCCTTTACGAGTGGATTGCACGACACGAGTGAAAACTGAAAACTTTTTAGCAGCCACTGCGTGCACAACCACATATGGAAATCTAGAACGTGCACACTCGCAATTTATCTGAGAAAGAGAGCGAGCGACAAAAATCGTCACAACCCTCTTTAATATGATTGTGCAAAGTTTAGCCAGATGGAAAGATATATATGCTCCTTACGCACTGCCCAACTTTCACCAGTCATAAGATGGTCACTTCCAATGATGATGTTAATGATAACGATGATGGCCGGAAGATTTTTTCTTCTCTCTCTCTTTCTTTTAGCTGCAGAATAGCAGCGCACGCCAAGTAGAGAGCAATAATAAAGGGTGCGATAGTAAAGCACTGGCAGATGGAAACAAGTGAGGCAACAATTATTGTTTGGCTTCACGCACTAAGTAAGGATGCCCAAAGGAAACATAAAAAAAGGATCTTTCCTCTTTTTCCACTTTTTTTGAGAATAGGAAAAACAGTTCACAGACATGTATACAGTTTTACGTGCATTTACCTTGTGGCTACTCCATTTTTGCCAATTTTATGCCCTTACATTAGATACAGCCACTTTATACGCGGCGTCGGCACTCCAACTATATCCCACATTATATCAGCGGAAAAGGTATGGGGTCCTTTAAAGTACAAGCAGAGTAAAGATGGTATTGACGTCAGTGGCCATTCTACAGTCGTCACATTCCCAAATGGCCTGTGCTCGAGTTTTGAAGAAAAAAAGAGCTATGAGAAAAAAAAGAAGAATTTTATGTTTCCAGACTTGCTGTTGGACACGGGAATTGTCATGCATGGTGTAGAGTTCTGCTCCGCTGGTTTAGAGCATAATCACAGATGAACAACTTTTGCTCCGACTAGTATATGTACCTTCTTAGTCAGATATGGAACGAGTGTGTGCACAAATATAAAAAAAATACTAAATATTTGGCGGACCTTCACTTTCAGGGAACCCATCAAAATTCCCTCACTTTAGATAACATCATAAATTGAATATTATCTGTTTCCATAAGAGCCCCTCCAAATGCTGATGACACGTTCAAACAACAGCGCGTACATGGATGTACACTGGCTTATCACATTTCACTTTTTGGAGAAATCCCCCGAAGAAAAATTGGAACGTGTTCACAAAAGATATAATAGCACTAACTATATTCTAATAAGTAGGAACTGGAATGAAATTTCAGTTTTCCCTCCACAAAAAAAGCTATCCATTGTCTAGCCTCCGCTGCGTCTATTGTTAGCTGGCAAAGTTGGGCTACATGTTTTAAAAGTCATTCATTTGGTTTGCAGGTACTTTGAGTGCATAATGAGGAAAGATGGGGAATGCGGACTGATATAGGGAGGGTGATGCTGGGATAGAGCCTGTGTTTTGGATGTGCAGGAATTTATGTAGCAGAATGGCTGAAAAAATGTTTTAAAAAAATATAGCAACAAGAAGAGTTGAAACTTTTCATCGATTACTTTCCGAGTGGTTTCATAAGGCTTTTGTTTCATAATCAAAACAAATACTTGGTACGGTTTAGGCGCTACTGACATAGCTCTAAAACAGAAAAGGATTAAGACTGCATTCATGTGCCGTTGCTATAAAAGCATGCTGAGCTTTGTGGAGTGCACGCAGAAGCACAAAATGCGAGTATTTTTGTATTTTTTGTATTTTTTTTCAGAGAAGTATGTGCCTTCTTTTCACAAGTATTCCCTGAGTAAAAATGTTTCGTGTTTTTACAACCTGTTCCCCCGAAAAAAAAGAACCTTTCCATCTTTGTTCCATCTAACTTTGAGAAAACTGAAATTCTTTCATATAGCTCTGCCTCTCTGCCTTTTTTTCATGGACGGGTTTATCCACTTTGCCTTTCAAAGATTTCCTTTCTCGTCCTTTTAACGACATAAATCGTGATTGATCTTTCCTTCAGCAATGCATCTGCCTATCATCTTCCTCATATCTGCTGCATCACTCGGTGAGCGTATGTACGCGCACATGTACCAATTTTACCCACTTATGCACTAATACACAACTAGCCCTTTTTTGCATGCATACTCCAGGGAAAACAGAGAAACCAGACATATTTAGGGTTTCCAAGCAGCGCATTCTGGCGTGCTTTCTCATTCTTGGGGAATATTGGGGAGGGAGAAAGCAAGTATGCAAACATGGGATACTTGAGATACCTTCTCCCCTTTGGATCCCTCACTACTGTGTAGATCCCTGCTAACAATATTAGTATTTGTTTCGTGGTCTTTGGTAATCCAAGGAATTCCAATATAAGTGTTTTTGTAACGGTATTAGAGAGAAGAAGGCACCTTCACTTTTCAGGAGATTCTCTCCTCCTTCAAAGAGTAAGGAGAAGACTCATGAAAGGGATAAATGGGAAGCACATCCGCAAAGAATGCTTTGTTGTGTGTACCAGACTACTTAACAATGTGTGTGGCGTTTGCAACCCTATCATTTACATAACAACTAGAAAAAGGATAACCTGAAGAGGAATTTTTTTTAGCAGCGAGCTAAACGTAGCGCGAAAAAAAAGGGGTGAACGTCTTTTTTTTCATGACTCAGTGTGTCTACGTACAAGAAAATCTTGAAATTCTGAGGAAATAATTGGATGAATGAAAGGAAAAAAAGGGACGTTCTGTATTATTTGCTTCCCTGACAAAGTACTAACCTTTCTAAAGCAAGCAAACCAACCAACCTTTATTCAGTATAAAAAAATGTGTATTATTGCAGATTTTTTTTCTCTCTCAAGCAATCCAATGTTTTCAGCTAAACGAAATAGAAAACGTTTTCCCTTTTATCTGGTCTTTACTACTTGCACTGGCATTGTCTCCTATTTATAGCTTTTTGAAATGTACACACACTCATGAAAAGGTATTGATAGGTAAAAGTTTTTATTCAAACAGAATAAAAGGGAAAAAGTGAAACATACGTTGTTGAGCATGAAAAGAGATTTAGAGAGAATGGTTTAGGTAGAAAGTAAATCCCTCACTGTTGTCGCTACAACCTTTTTATAGCCTTTCCACTCACTGAGAAAATGGGGAAGTAAACACGAAAAGAAATTCCGACGCTATTATGCACATGAGGAGGACTCGCTGCAATTTTTGGATGATTTTTTTCTGATTTTTTTTCCCTTCAGCTTCTGCGACACAATCAATAGCATCTTCTTTTTTTTTTAAAAAAAAAGGGGTGGAACAAGTGGGAGAGAGAGAAAGATAAATTAAGGAGGAACGGGAGCGCTATCTCATTGCATAATTATGAAATTTCCATGGAAACACTTGTCAGGGTGTGCACTCTCCCTGTACCCGTATGCAATAGGAACTTTTCACATTTAAAAAGTTTTTCGTGACGTACCTGCTGCTTTTCTTAGTTATTTGCGATTTCTTCATTAATACAGCCCGCCCATTTTCACAGAAACTTTCTGCTGCATTACATTAGCTGTTTCGAATGTTTAATTAGATTCATGACAAAGTAGGTCAGAGTAGGGGGAAAATGAGCAATGCGAAAAAAAAAATTCCTTTAAAAATGTCTATAAAAGAGATTCGTCAATGCCAGTTCCAGTTTTGTTTTCGGGATAATCTTCCTCTTGTGTATATATAAACAATTTTGAGCGAGTCCACAAGACAGTTTGAGTGTGGAGTTGCTCTTTCATTTTTCTCCTTTTGTATTCCATGTCCACGCACAGCTAGTTAAGAAATCTAAGCAGGACTGGCAACATCCCATAAATCCAGAGGAGAATAGGAGACTACCTTTTTGAGACTAACAACACAGTTACGTAATAAGCATAGAAACTGTGGCATAAATAGTCGCTATAAAAAGTCATACATGGATTTGGGCGAAAAAAAGATTTTTGGGAAGAGAAGAGAGTATTTGCTAGGGCACGTTCACTGTATACAAATTTATTGCGGAGTAAAAGAGGCTAATATATTAAACAAGTGTCAGAATAGGGCTGAGTTGGACTTGGGGCACAATCTTCTATCCGTGTTTGCTGAGGGGGGAGCCGGAAAACTATAATAAATACATACTCTACTGTACTAAATTGATGAGAAGTGCACACATGCGATTTTATATAGAGCACAATTGAGAAAACTCGATATAGCGGAGCTATTTATTATTTTTTTTTGAATAATTCCACTTGTGCTGCCAAGCAGAAAAGAGAAAAGCAGTGGTGGTGCTAGTAGTGGTGGTGGTGAAGCAAGCAGCTCGACGGAGTACCTTTTTTTCAGGAGAAAAAGGAAGAAAAGGAAGTACTTCATCTAGACCCCTCTGGAGTAGCAGTAGTTTAGTGTTTCAAGTTGTTCTCGTAGTCAAGAAATAACCAGATGGTTGTTACAGAGGTTTTGGTCAGCAGCTGCTCCTCACTACTATATATTTTTTTTTCAAATAGCATAACACTGATTTTCACTGGCAACACAAGCAAAAAAAGAAAGGCTTCCGTTTTTTTAAAAAAAAACCAAGCCCTTTTTAATTGAAAATACAGTATTGTAGTAGTACTTTAAAGGGCCGTGGAAACATCAAAAACGTAAAGAAAAAAATGCCATTAGAGTACAATGAAAGAGGGAATCTGGAAAGAATGCTGTGCAAATTGTATCGGCATCATGGCAAATTACCTTCTGCTACTTTTTACTTAAAATATCCTTTCCCGACTACATCACCTTCTACTGCAGCCAATTTACGTCAATCATCCGCCAGGTTAGCAGCTTATTTCCCATCCGCGAACGGTTTGCGGGGAAAAAAAGGCGGCGGCAGCGAAAGAGTTGCAAGAATTAAGTATGCTGCACTCTTTCCTCTCTGTACGCGTATTTTGTATGAAATGGAAACTAAAAAAAATTTTTTTTCAGAATATGTAAGTACATGGGAACCTGGGAATGAGGAAGGGCGGAAGAGAGAGAAAAAAAAACGAGAACAAAAAAAGTGCAGAGAGCGATGAAAGAAAATATTTAACAGAATGTCAATTACTGTCAATTCAAGGTAGCCTTGGATTTTCTAGTGGCCGGGCAAAAGTGAGAAAAATGAAAACTTTCTCTCCACCACTATATAGATTACACACTTTTACAAGTAAATTAGGGCAAACTCGAAGAAATCTCGTACAAAAACGGGAGAAAGCTAAAAAAAAGTACAACGGATACAAGGAAGGATGCATATTTATGATGTTGACTTACATGCTTGCAAGGAGAGCGTTGACTAACTGCTTATAATTGTCAACAAACTTGCTCTTCTAGCTGATTTCGCAATAAAGGAAAGGAAGTTCGTGGCCACTTTCATGCAGATTTCGAGGTAGTAGCATAATTTCCACGTGAACTCTGACCTATGCTGTGTGCTATTTTACAAATGTGCAATTTTAAAGAGGAATAAATGAGAGAAAAAGTTTATTCTTTTTCTGAGTATTTCCCTAGCCACTAGATTTTTGGGTATGAAAAGGAAAGTGGATAACAGAAGGAGGCAGGTAGTGTGGTTTTAACTAAGGAGAGTCAACTTTCTACTTTTTCTGGACCGCAAAGTTTACGCATTTTACCTTCCTATTTACTCTGTCCTAATCCGAGCAAAACTAACGCTCCACAAATAATAGAAAAGGGAGGGAAAAATAAACTTTCCATTGAAAAGGCATCTGTGTAGCCAGTTCCCAGATAGACTTCAAAGAGAGTGCCTGTCTAGACCATCAGAAACACGAGCACTTGCCTCAATTTCAAATTACCATAATATCTCAATTTTCTAATGAAAAACATTCATATTAACATCTTGCATGTGAAGGGAGGGCGCTTCCTCTTCTGAAAAATCGCCTCTACGGACCCCTGTCAATTGCACACTAATGAATAATAAATATTGCCAGTTAGCCAACAATATATTTTTTTAGTTTGGGTTTTTAGTTAGTGTCACAAAAGAAAAGGAATGGCTGAAATTGGGATGATGCGATTGAAAAAAAGTCTCCTTTTATCTTTAAGTCTTTTCAGGAATCCAATCTGTGCGCGCGGTCAAATAAAATGGGAGAGTAAATGCTGCTTGAGTGTCAAGCACGTCATGTTATTTATAAAAGTAGGGGCTTACAAAGGGAGAATGCAAAATTTGTAAGGCTGCCGTAATAAATAATACTGTTGAGAGATGTTTGAGAGAGAGAGAGAGAGTTGCATTATAGAAAAATTAAATTCCGTCACTCCTTTTCCCCGAACAAATACCCTTGGTAGGAGAAAATAGAGACGTGGAATTGGAAAATTGCAGTAAAAAAGTATCAAGAATGACAATACATCCTTTCCGAGAAAAAAAAAACTTTAGAAAAAAAAGATTCCGCTTCTCCCATAATATTCCGGTTATGTGGCACTTTTTTTTCTCCATCGCGTACAGCACGCCATAAAATTTCTTGAGCAGCTTTACGAAGCACAATATATAGCTAACCATTCATGTAGCTTCAATCGGAGCAAGGGCTTCCTTGTTTCCTTTAAAACCGCACAAATATTTGAAATATTGTAACAAGTCACCGCAAACGGGAGGAAAATATATGGGGCTAGAAGGAAATATTTACGTTGTGGAGGTAGTGCAAGTACCTCTGCCCATTTCCGAATGATTGCTATAAAAAGGTACAATCAAACACACTGACTCTTGATTTACGATACCGTTCCAAATCCCGCCCACAGTCAGTTAGTGATTGGAATTTCCAGTGGAATCCTATTGAGTATTTTTTAGGAGCAGAGCCACACACAAACAAACCTGCAAGGAAATGTGCTACAGCACCCCAGCACAAGTACTGCTATTTCTGCGGTGTACGGCTTGCTGAAATCTACAAATTTATAGGCGATATCAGCACAGGCATTTTTTTTCCCAATAGGAGCATTAGTGAAAATAGCAGTGGTTGTAAGAAATATTACGTCCTCATTCCCTTCCTGTTCTATCACCACCACCTCCACTCACTCTCCATATTATTCGATTCTTTGAAAATCAAGCAACTTCTTCAACATTATTATTATGAGGAGTGAGAGAGAGAGAGAGAGGGAGAAAGTGAACAAGCTGGCTTCATGATAGAGCCCAAGGTTTTCCGCCTTGGCTTTTTACTCTCTCTCTCTTCTTCTGCTGATGAAATTGAGCTTTTCGTTTTTCAGTCGCGCTTTCTCCCGCTCTTTTTTTCCCTTTTGCTCTCTCTTATTGTTAGTTTGTATTATCTGTACTTGGTTGAAAATTCCATCCGCTTTCTCACACACTATAACGCTGCTCCCTTCCCATTTATATTACTCATAATAATTGTACAATATCTGAAACTGGCAGTTGATGAAAACAAACTAGTCATGGTGGTACAAACAAAGAGAGAGAGAGAGAAAAGGAAGGGTAAAATCATTATGCTCCACTCTTGCCCCGCTACTTTCCCATACTCTCGCTAAACATCCTTAGATCAACACACACACAGAAAAAAAAATCAGGGCGCAAAAAAATATATATACCTATATCTATGCTCTTTTCCTTTTTTCCAGTTTTTTTTTGTTCCACACTGGTCGCTCTGCACACATTATGTATATTTGTACGGAGAGCATATCAACACTCGACCAGATTTTGGAAGAAAGGAGAGGGAAATGCACTGAAGCGCTCTAAATAAGGTTTACAACTTTCTCTTGACTCATTCGAAAAAGTAAGTCTGCTCCACTAGATATTTGACCAAAGCTTTTATACTACTTCCTCAAAAATACGCAAAAATATCCTAAATGCAAACCAAAACTGAATCAAGAGTAAAATCGTCATTTTCTTCCACCAAGATAATAGGATCACATCACTTATCTTGACTTTCCGATATCTACCTATATAGTACTCCACCTTCCAAAATATCATTTGCACCCTGTCCTGTTTATGACGTGTGTACCTGTGGCTGGTTGCAAAAGAAACTGGAAACTGCTATATAGCAGCAGCTATAAGAGAGCCCTATCTAAAAAAATCACATTTCGGTCACCCAAAACGACCACAGTTTGGTGAAATGACCTCCCCTTTCATTTTTCATTTCAGCTCTACCTTATATATGCTCATACTCATAATTTTAGGGGAAACTGCAACATTCATTAGTAAAAAAATATATAGAGAGTCATCACATTTCTTGTAGGATCAGGAATCAATATTTTTTTTGCTTAGTGCCCAGCCAACTAAAAAGAGCACAAGTTAGCTTATTAAATATTCAAGTACTGTTTGCACTAAGATCCGTCTCGTCAAAAGTTGCTCAGTTTGCTTTGCGTTTTCTAATGCTCTGTTTATTTTTGTAAAGGATGTGTGCAACTTGTGGCAAATTTTCAACAGCAATATGGAAAAAGGAGCAGCGGATGGCATGGCGGGGAGAGCTCGCTGATAAAGTGAAAGGGGTAAAAAAGGAAATTGAAAAAAGAAGTATACATCAGCTCTTGAACTTTTTGTGCTCATCCCGATCCCAGCTTAAAAAAATGTTTGTTTGCAGGTTATAAACAATCCTCTATAATTCAATATTCAATATGCTAATTCAAAAAAATAAAATTTTTGCAGTATTTCCCTTTTCCTTTTTTCAGTGGGAATTTTAAGGACTCACCACCAGAGGATCAGTTGACGTTTGTTTGGAAACATAACTGAATGAGTCAACATGGGAATATTTCTGGGGTGGAGCAAGGAAACAGTAAACACGTTGATGCTTTTGTAATGTAACGTGCTCATTGTGCTGCACTTCCTTGAAGCTCAGTTTTGAATTTTTTTTATACAGTAGAGAGATGATTTTTTAGAGAGTGGTGCTGGTACTACTACTGCTTCCCTGGAATACAGGAATAAAAAATTCCTGTATTGAATTTAGAGAGAAAAGTGAGAGCAGTCCGATGAAAAGAGGTAAAAATGCTCTAGCCAGTCAGTTCAATACTCTGCAGATTTAACTTAGTTGGCTGAAAAGGGAGCGTAGAATGTCAGCATATAACAATTGTGTGGTAGTCGATTCGTTTTGCGATTATTTATGGTAGCCTTCCTCCTCTCCATGAATTCGTCCTTTGTTATTGGAGAGCTTCTAATGCATCCATTGTTGTAAAATACTCTGCTAGAACTTATTGTCTGATAAATTTTCAGGCTCAGAGTATTAGATGAGATTTCCCTTTTGCACGTTGTGCATTCAGCCTTGGAGAGACAACGGATTTTTTTGACGGACTAAAAAGTCAACAGGATACTACTTAGAAAAAAAAGCTTTAAAAAAATACTTCTTGCTGCTAGCAATTTTATTTCCTCTCAGTACTCATTTCCTTTTTTACTAGTCCTCTTCACCAGATTTTGAAATTGAGAGTTTTTCGCTATAAATTTGTAATTTTTTACAACCTGTTGGAAGCATTACTTATTTCCGTAGAGGGACTGAGAGTGTGTATTTTTTAAATGATAGTATCTGAGCGGCTTTGAGCGTGTACGCAAAAAGTTTTGTGCTGGCTTCTGACCAAGGGTATTTTTGGGCTGAAAGGAAATAGATTATTTCCGTTCAGGAATATCAATGGCTTTTAGTAGTGGGAGCCACTAAAAGTGAGGATATTCTACGTTTTAAATCTTACTTGTGGAGAAATTTAAGCACGTTTTCCTCAGCACGATGAAGTGTTTATTATGTAGGTTACCCAACACACAGAGAAAATGATGTTGGGTGAAAATCTAATTGATCTCGAGTAAAAAAAAATTGAAAAAGAGCACAGCTGAACAATGGGATAAATGAGCGGAGAAACTTAACAGATTCAATTGCCATGTTTCATTCAGGAGTGTGCTTTGGAATAAGAAATTCGCACAATTCGCTGCTATAGTGCACATTAGGAGGAAGAGCAGTTTTTGGTGAAGAAGCACTTCACGGTTAGAGGGAGAAGAGCACATATGGCGAAATACTTGTAGTGTGCTTCCAAGGGAGACGTGAACCCTCTCCTCTTTCCCAGTCCTTGATTCCGTAGGGATTTGCTGTCAGAGCGAAAATGGGATTTATTTGCGAAAATATATTTGGTGATTTCATGCTAGATAGATGGCTAACAAAGTGCACATAATATAATATGTTTATTCGCAGCAGTTAGCAACACGATGAAAGATTTCTGAAATTTCTGTCTATTTGATAGCTATTTGATAGCGCTTCTACGACAATACAATTCCCACTTTTCAACTGTGTGTGTGTGTAAGTAGCTGAAAAAAAGCATCGGGATACGGACTGCTATTATAATAATTTTCTAATGCGCCCTCCTCTCCTCCTCCTCCTCATCCTCCTCCTCAAAGCGACCAGCAGCAGCTATATATGCTGCTGATAATATGACACTGAGAAATTTCCGGACCGGAGAAACTTGGGATTACTCAGAAACCTAACCTCGTATCTCAGACTCCCTCTCCCCTCATTCCCCTAGTCTCCCTGCTTTACTGTCTTTGAGCACATTACATGGCAGCAAAAAGATGTACGAATATTGCTCGAGTGGGACTGCAGATTCTACAATTTCCACAATTTATTGTGAACACAAGCACAAGACCTCTAACTGCTCCGGCAGCGGCAGCAGCTTACATATTTTTTTGCCGTGGTGCCACCGAGTGAAAAATGAAACAAAGGTAGGGATGGTGCACTCTTCCTACTCCCACTATCATTTTGGATACATCAACATAAATAAAGACAGCCCGGAGGCAGAGAACGGAAAAGAGGAAGGTTGTTTTTAAAAAGAGACACTGCGCCGAAAATGTATACAGGGAAGGACTGTTTGCTGGGGTTAGCGCATTTAATCAACGACGGTAAATACTTACACTTTCCAAAATTTACTTTATATAACTCTTATGAAGTACAAGGAAAAGTTAGTCTTTAATGTGAAAAGTCTCCTTCACCTCTACTTCCCTCTTCCACTTTTCTCTAGCGAGTCCCATGTAAAATGGTGCTAGTGCTGGAGGCAATGAGTCTACAGAAACGATTCTCTCTGCCCTCAATTCCGATGATTTTTGGTGTAGCGTGTAGGCAGGGAAGTGAATCACGACGGAGAAAGGAGCCCGTTGTTCTGAAAACTCTTTTTTTTTCAACATCCCATTTGAAATGTCACTAATGTATTAAAACGAAATAAGTGATTTTGACAGCATATGCTAAAAATGATTGTACCATAAATACGTGGAAGTAAAATGCTGTCGGAGGCGAAAAAGGACTCATTGTTTCACTTTCACCTTACTTCATTTAATTTTCCTTGTCATAGGGGGGAGCGTTGATTTACGGACTGATACGGGAAACTTGACTGAGGGGAAAAAACGAAACAAAAAAATGCTAGTCAGGGAAGAGAGAGAGAGAAAATGTTTTAAAATTAACATGGTCGTTCCTTTTCGAGCTAAAACGAGCGAGTTGCTAAAAAACATTTTTTCATCCCCGAAATTTTTATCATTTATGCAAAGTACAGGCTGAGGGAGTGGAAGGAAATGACAAAGGGAAAAGGCATCTTCCTTGTTACAAGTTGCATGAGCAGGGAGTGTACGGTGTTTGCATGCGCTTTCACGGAGCTGGGTGGAATGGCAAGATACAAAAGGAAAAACATGTAGCTGGACCATATGTTACCAAAAAAGCTGAATAATGAATGATTCTGATGTGAGCCTAACAGCTTGGTTGTGTCTTGAAGTCATCTACTTGGCGACTCGATTTAAATAAGTGGTTGAACAAATAGCCGTCTCCCTCCAGTTATTATTCTCATTTTCTAGTGAGGACCATTGTGCCTCTGTAATACGTACGTCCTCTTGAGAATGTTGTCTCAACTTTACACATAACAGTAAACATAATTTTAGCTGTAACATATATGGCAGTCATTTTTTTGTAAAAACCGTGACTGGAAGGAACCTTGTGTCGGCTTTTGTGCAAAAAAGTGTACACACACACGGCCTCTCGTAAAATGTTGTAAAGATTTAGATAAGCGACAGCCTAAAGAAAAACTGGATATTTAGACTTGCTTTGTTTCCGCTCTGTGGAACTTCTGCAAGCACACAGCAACGCCTGCAGCTACGTTTCTGGAAATTTGACGGAACGAATCACGTCCAGCACAACTAATGTACCGCTCCTAGTGCACCCGTCCAATTTGAATAATTTAAATTTTCCACCTGGGAACTCAGATTTGAGTAGCAGCTATACTCACATGAAAAATCGAACATGAAGCAGTCTCCAACAAACTTTTTTTGACATTTTTTAAAAAACATTTTTGAAAAAGATGTTTGAAAAAACAGCTTTGAAAAAATGTGTTAGTGTGTGAAAATTATTCAATTACCCGGTACAATTACGACTATCTATCAAAATAGGTAATACTTTTCGTAACATTTCAGGTACAGTTTGCGTAGCAAGTGCTGCACAAGGTTTTTAATACGAGTCAATCACATTTGCCCAAATGAAACAAAACAAACTTGATCGTAAGGAAGAAACCGTTGGCATAGCATAGACGTCAATAAAGAAAACTTCCAAACTTTTTTTTACCAGAAGCCTTAGATAGCAACTTCCTGGAGCTGAGGGTTGAGATTTCGACGAAGACCCATGTTCTGATTGTTTCTGCAACTACACGGAAAGGTGGTTTCGCGTTAAACCAAGTGGACGAGAAATTCTCAGTAAATCTGAGTAATTGGTTGCATTCGTGGAGCCACACTTACCTTATAAATTCTTATTTGAACAGGATTCGTCGAAAAGCTCGCCTGAAAGGTAGGAAAAGCGCAAAATTAGACATTTTTTTTCACAAAATCATTTCACATTCAAAAATTAAGTGCTCAATAGCTCGAAACAAAACAATTATGTAAAAGATGCTAAAAAATATTGCCTGAAATCTTTGTTGAAAATAGTATAAATCACTGGATTTAAGGCGGAGTTCATATAGCCAAGCCAGAATGCGATCGCAAATCCCCAAGGAGCAACATGACACGAAGGGCAGAGGGGCTCCAGAATGTACAGAAAGAAGAACGGCAGCCAGCAGAGGATGAACGATCCCATAATCAGACCAAGAATGAGGGTCGCTCGCTTCTCCTTTTTTCTCGCTATTCTTCTCTTCTCTCGCTCCGGGTCTCTTACCTCCTTCATCATCATAAACATACAAGAATAGACAAGAAAAGTTACAATTACAGTGTATTTTAATTAAAAAATTAAAAAATCCCACTCTCCCCTTTCACTCAACTCTTCTAGATTGAGCATATGACTAAAAAAATGAAAAATGGCATGCTACACTATTCCCTATTCACTACAATTTTTGAGCTCCAATCAACCATCCAGCCAAATGGCCAGCCAAACGTGCAACTCGTCAAGTCTTTTTTTTCTGCTACAACTCGGCACAAGTCGCACACTCACACACACACACACGCCAAAGAGAGTTGTGCGCAGTGCACGGTGACTGTGGCGGTGACGACAATTTAACTTTTTAACAATTTTTTTTCTGACAAAATTTATAGCACTCATACATATCAATAATTCATCGGTTTGAGTCCACTGAAAATTAATTTCAGAGCGGTAATTAGGAGATCAACTGGGTTTCGCCCAGTAGTACGGTTTTTTCTTCACGGTCGAGATGAGATTAACCTGAGGACTTCTTGTGAATTTATAATGGAGAGAAATTGTTTCCATGGCCTACACAGGATTTGTTATTTTTGTACAGCATCAACACATCCCTTTCATCCACGCACGTTTTTGCACTAGATGATTTTCACCAGAGGGAGCGCATTTCATGTACACGGTGACTTTTTTTTTCTGTGCTGGAAACACCAAGCGAATCCATAAAGAGAAAAGAAGTCTAAGTGGAGCATTGGCACAATGAAGTTCGCCCCTGGGAAAATTAAGTTTCACTTGCTGTAGCAAAGTCGATAGCGGAGACTACTAATTTGGTTCGATTTCTTATTTTGTGAGGAGAGCCACCCGAAGGATGTATGCTAATGGGGGTCGAAGTAAGAAAAGGGAAAACGCTTTTATAACAAATTCACATCAGGTTGAGTTATCCTCTGATGAATTTCCGGGAAGTTGAGAAGTTTATTTTTTGTGGGCAAAATTGATTTAAATAATTTGAGGATAACTAATGTGCATTAGATACAGGCTCGGTTGAGCGAAGCAGAAATACGGTAGAGGTGAGACGAGGGAAAAAAATGTGGTGGCGCTTTCTCTCCAGCACACTTTTATTTTTTTACTTTTACATAATGTAAAAATTGCATTTCCAACAGAAACGGAGCTGTTGTGAATAAAAAGTGGCTGAATTTTAAAATATACAGTACAGGAAACTAATTAAAGAGTGTTCGGGCGGCTGATTGTGGAGGTGGCCGCCCCGCATACAAATCGCTACACACAGTGATAAACTAATGCAAGAGCAAAAAACGAGTAAAAAGTTAAAGATTGATAGTGACGATTTGATGGAATACAGAATTTGCACCGCAATAAAATATGCTGCTGCACTACAACACTACTTGAAAGAAAAGGTCACGTATGGTGAGGCAAAAACGCTTTTCGGAGCGAATTACGTGTTGTGGTGATGGGAAAATAAAATTACGTTGTTTTACTTTACGTTTTATATGCCATCAATGCAAGTTTATTGCATTTTACACGTCATCATGCTGTAGCTATATAATAATCCTCACTCTCGTCAGTGTTATCATTCCCACATCACTTGTTTTCTCCAGTTTTTTATGATTGAAAACACATGCAGTGAGTGAGTGCGGGAGTGAGTGAGTGAAGCGTTTTTTATTGCGCCAGCAATCTTACTCAAGGCTTCTAGGACCAAAAAGCTAAATAAGATTATCCACTTTATACTTTCCTTTCTCCTCCAATAATTTTTTTATATATCCTGTTAGGGAAGAAGGGGGAGTGGAGCCCCACATCTGGAGTTTTGTGGAGAGATTGTGCATGTAGCAGAGCGACTAATTAATTTTATTGATGACGTGATACCCGTGAAAGGGGAAGAAGCGTCTAAGTGAGGCTTGAGTGCCCTGCTCGTTTAATTACGTTTAGGAGAACGTCATTAAAAGTGCTTATCAATCTACGAAAATGAATGGTAGGAAGCGATACGATTACTGATTACTAGAAAATTGCATGCACACACAGTACCTAGACTAGTAAACGGCGCACCAAATCCCAATGCAATTTCAACTAAACATGTATGTTAATTACTACATTTCGGGGGAAATATGGCCATCCGCGGGGTAATTAAAAGGAGGAAGTGAAGGAATAGATCATTAAAGGGAAGAGTTGGCTTTTTTATGGGAATAATTTGGTGGCGTGGAGGAAATCAGAAGGGGAGAGAACGGCGAGGGATAAGCAGATTATATAGTATGGAGAGGAGCAACGGCGGCTAACTGTGCATTGAGATGTAATTAAGTACATGGGAAGGGTTAATTTCTGATCAGTGATCAGGAGAGGGAAGGGGAGAGAAAGATTTAGCAGAGCACGGCTCAGCCTCGACAACTTTATTGCTTATCTACGCCCCAGCGGAGAGCATGCAGATAGGGTACGGGATGGGTGGTGGTGGGGAAGAAGTTATGGTTTTTTTTAGTGGGAGAAGAAAGAGAGTGGTAGTCGGGGCGGGGGAACAAGTTGTGATAATTAAGCGAACAACACGTTTTGTTTGCACGTTTGCTCTGGGTGTTATTTTGAGTGCAAAAGTGTCTTACTTTAGGGGAGGGAAGCTTTCCCATGTCGAGGACATCACGGCGTGCCTTGTTAGAGGCAGATTTCTTGCCAAAGAAGGGTTGGCACAGGCGAAGTTTAAGTGGCTTGACGACGGCACACCGGCTTACCGCGCCGGAGTCGGATGAAGAAGGCTCCACGTCACTCACAGGGTCCATGTCCAACTGGAGCCGAGAACAGGATCGGGACAATGTACCCAAAATATGAACATCCCCGTTCAAAGACAAACTGGAAGAAGTTCTCCAAATCGTTGGAGTTTCGACTCGAAGAAAATGGAGTTTGGATCCTTTCGACTTTTTGGCGTGACTAGAGTGACTGCTAGAACCTTCATCAGGTCGACTGCTACCATTAGATTGGAGCTCAGACACTTTATTTTCAAGTTCACTTACAGCCAATGTGGATTGTTGATGTGGGAGACGGTTGCTCGTGCTACTGCACTCATCCTCCGCGCTCTGCTTCAAATGCACCGTTGGCACTAGAGGATGCTGGCTATTTGGCTTTTCCACGCACTCCGCATCGCCGCCTCCGGCCGACGAATGAGCCTTTGATGAGTCTTGCATCTCTTGATCCCTATTTACTCCTACTACTACTGTGACCTTCTCACTCGGTGACGAGCACTTCGGACTCGAGTCTGCACTCCCCTCTCCACTGTCCCTGCTCTCCGTCTCATCCCCACACACCCCATGATCTTCGCAGAGGCCCTCCGCCTCGCCGCCCTCCTCCTGCTCTCCCTCGTCCATCTCCTCATCTTCCTCCTGCTGCTGCCCACTCTGACTCTCTTGAGCATTTGCGCAGTCACCGTCATCGTTATTACTAGCTTTAGTGATAGGTGTTTGTTTCAGGTCCTTGTCACCTGAAGCGGTGAGCTCTGGTGAGCAATTTTCCACAGTAATCTCAGGTTTAGTAACAATGACTTCGTTCTTCCCTGTTAATGGTTCTTGGAAGCCCACTTGTTTTGAAGTGCGACCATCTGGCGTTGGAGGAAGGCTGGAAGAGTCCCCGCTTAAACAAGTATTTGTACCACCACTCTCCCTGGAAGCATTTCCTTGAGGTAGCAGACATCCAGCTGCCCCCGTTGTCGATGTGGTTGCTTTCGTTGCTGAGCCCTCAGCCGTGCTGCTCCCGCCAAAACTACCCACCCCTTTGCTCCTCTCCTCGATCTCGATCGCGGCGGAAGAAGGAGGCTTCGGTTTCGGTGGCTTTCTCACTGCTCGACGAGCCCTTGCCCGGGCTGCAAAGTAAATCCTAATGTAGACAAATACCATTATACAGCTGGGTATGTAGAATGAGCCTAAAGCGGAGTACAGGACGTAGCCGATCTCCTTACTCAACTGCAAATTCACAAGAAAAAAGACAAACACGACATTACTGATGATGTATCGATAAACGCACTTCCACTAACGAATATTTACGTCCCTTCCAACCATCCCTTCGTCCTGATTAAATTTGAACTCATTTTCACAACCTTTTAACCTTTTCCGCAGAAATTTATGCGGCCAGTTAAGCACTGCCAAGTTCCTTCTGCCTCCTTTTACTACAAAATATGTAGTACATAAATTAGGGCTATTTGCGGGAACACCACTAAGGAAAATAAATGACTTAGTTTTGCAGTTATTCACAGTTTCATTTTCCCCACTGACGCATTAACCCATAAACAAAATTTCAAGGAATATTCAAGGAAAAGTTGGACGGAGACAGAATTACAGACAAGTCGAATGGACACGGCCGCAACTAAAAACAATTTTCCTCTGGAATTTATGACAAATGCATAATTAAGGCTACATCCACCTAGCACCAACCTAACTTTCATTAAAAAACTTTTTTTTCGGCTTTTTCGGCTCTGTTTGCCGTGCAGAAACACCCTCCAGTAATAACACACCGTCCATGTAATACATGAATCATCAAGTCATGCATCGGAACGTATTACCCGAAATGCTCTAACTTTGAAATGTATTACACTGGCCCACTTAATTTCTAATTAGTCACGGTAATGAAGAGCATAAAATCTACTTAAAGCGACTTCCCTAATATTAGAGTAATGCCATTTGAGGCGCATACGTAATTGATTCCAGCTTGTGCGTCACACCCGAGACCCTACCCTCGCCATCTTGTTTGTATTTGGAGAGGCCAAAAATATGTAATATCGAAAACTACTAACTAGTAACTTATTCCCGCTTCCTTGAAGCCATGAATCTTTAATGAGTCTAACGTAGTTAAAAAATTGTCACGCAAGTAGACAGCTGTATTGACTACAGGAAGTAGGGAATAGTGTGTGTGTAGTGGGGAAACACAACCCACGCGGATTTCCAGCTACCAGTTTTTGGAGCGGGATGCTGTGCACAGAAACTAGACCAAAAAGCTCATACATCAACTCACTTGGGAGATGAGATTAACTTGCTTGTAAAGGTACCTGAAGGATGAAGTGGGGAATGATGGCTCCGCCGCTACTCCGCTTTCTCTTACATCAGGAAAGCATGAAAAATGCGAGGTTGCTAGTTAATCAGATTACAGGTATGTATACCAAATAAATAATGTCGTGCTTTTTTTCATATTCTATGCATCCTTCTTAACGAGCTGCACGGAATGCTAACAGCCGTGTAATGTAGTACTCCATTGTCGCTCCTTACTCGCTATTAATATTCCGCCAACCGAAGATAAATTTGAATTTGAGCACCATAAAAAAAATTCCTCGCGAAACTGATTTCGGTAAATATCGTATAACAGCTAAAGCCAAAGGAAAAAAAATATTCTGTCCTGCGAGCAATGAATATTCATTTTTTCAAAAAAAAATTAAGGAACGAGGAAATTTGAGATTCTGAAATCTGAAATCTGAATTTTTTTAGAGGTGCATCCCCACATTATTAATAATAAAGTTGTTAGCTTAATGAAACGCGATATGGAGGTGTGCATTTGCATTATTATTTCTCGCGGGGGAACACACAAAATAAATTTTGTAGTTTCCCAAATGTTGCAATAGTAGGCTGTCAGCAAGTAGACATCATTTTATAGCGGTTTTTTTAGTAGTAGTGCAGAAATGGCACCTGCAGTACCTAAGTGTCGAAATCAGAATTCCTCTTGCACCTGACGAACATGCCCTGATTCTGATTTTATTCGGCTAACCTACGCACATTAGTACATGTTACGCTGTGAATTTTTTTAGTAAGCCACCAACGTGGTTTTTATGGTCTGTCTTGTCTGTCCTCGCGCTTTTGTGTGCTGTCACTGCAACTTTTTTTCCGGCCATCTGTTAAATTTGAACCAAGTCAAGTTCCCTTTTTAAAAGGAAAATTGAAAAAAAATTCTAATTCTCTACTTACATTTAGTACAGTACTTATATACTCTAGCTCCTTTTTTCTGGGGATTGCAAAAAAATCAATAATTTTTATTCCCGGTACAACTCAAGCACGTAAAGCTCTTGCCACACAGTGGTCCCAAAGCTGTAGAATGGTGTTCCAATTATTGGCGTAAATTTCTAAAATTCCCCTTAAAAATGCGCAAAAACATACATTCGTTACATTAGCAAAAGTGAATCAATTAGAAGGGATAGTTGGAAAACTTTAATTTCGTGGTAAAAGGAGTGGTATCAACGCAAACACATTTTCCGAAACTACAACCGAAACTTTTTTTTGCAAAAGTTTACTTTTTAAAACATTCTCAAATTAATGGCCTTTGTATCATTACAAATATAATAAAATCTGAGTCAGTGAGGTGCACTTTTGCTTCCACTGTTTTGGCAAACAGTGACAAGGAAATTAAGGCCAGCAGCATATTGTGCTAAAATGAGAAAAGGAGAATAGAGTTTTGAGAGCACATTGACAGTTTAGCATTATGAAAATGTTAAGTTGCGGAGGTCACATATATAAAACGAGAGAAGCGCACCCTTTTCTCCGATGGGGCTATTTGAGATTACACTGTTGCTAATTATTTGCTAGTGAATCTTTTACCCTCTCATTTTCTTTCAATGGATGAAGGAGTGCGTCAGGGCTCAGGACTTTCTTTTTTTCCCCAAAAAACGAGCCAAGGAATCACAGAATTTATGTTGAGAAAGTGAAAGAATAGCGCAAGGACGGTAATCGTTGTGGAGACGAAACAAGCAGATAAATAATTTTTTTTTCGAGGGAGCTTTTTTTTCGAGAAGAGACTCGTTTCCCCTCCACTAACAGGGAATGGCTGTGGCGTGGTGTTGCCACTGCTGTTTCCAGTATCCCATTCCACCCGTACATCATTCCGCTCATAACTATATGTTTCGTGTGCTCTAATCTAATCATTGTACAAAGTGTATGTGCATCATCAAATGATTTGGCTGGGAGCGGAAAATACGTTCTGCTCGTGCATTCTTCGCAAACTACATATTACTTATCCAAACAGAAGAAAAAGTTCTTGCCTCACATTATTATCCACAAGATTGCATTGTAGAAATATCCTTTATTCTGGTAGGAGATACAAGTATTATTTTTGATAAATGAAATGGAGTAGCGAATGTTCTGAAAAATGGTAATTGAGGCAAGCTGCTGCTGCTTCATGAATCATGTACTGGTATGGCTGACTGAGTGGCTGCCCAATTTCCCATTTCCCTTCTTTCCTATTATATACATATGCTTCCATTCAAAATTCATGTTTCTCATTGGTCGGCGAGAGTATTGTACAAAAGGTAAAACTCACAATGGAAAGAAGTGGAAAAAAAGAAAGGAGAGAATTTTTTATGACATGATATTAAAAAGAGAGAAGCAGAAATGGACGTCTGACAACCTTACAAAACATGGACGGCTGTAGGGACGATGAATGGGAATTATATAAATAAAGAAGTGTGTGGTTTCCTCCACTGTATTTATCATATTGGTGGACCCACTATTTATAGCTCCCATTATGTACTTTCGCTAACTGATGCGGAGAAAATTGCGAGAGGGTATTATTCAGTGAACGCGGCGGCGGATACAAATGACCGTAGCTTGTCGACTTAGGCCCCTTTTCAAAGGAGTCAGTGAGAATGTTGCTTGAGTTGCCACAGTTTACTGACGTTTCTGCAAACAATTAGACTCGTTAAATTTGTACAAATTTAATTTCCTAATATGACTCCCTCTGACAATATGATGAATGAGATATGCCACAACTCAGAGGATCTCATTTGTTACTCCGCAAACCCGCTGCCACTCTAAGCCAATCAGATTGACATTTTTGGATGAGAACCAATCCCTAATTGCTCCCGCCTTTCTTCCTTTTTAATCGCTTTTCTAATTACATTAAGCGCAGTTGTAAATAAGATCCCACAGTTGGGATAAGGAAGATTTGGATCGTACAAAAAAAGATGAAGCCCTAAAGTTGAAATCAAAAAAGATTTGTTACTTCTAACCTAAATCTTTAACATATTCGGGCTACCTTGATCACTATAAAAATAAGCGCTTAAGGCTGACATGGGAAATAAATGAAAGTACACACGCGATCCTCAGCTATAAAGAGTTTTGTGTAGGTTCCTGGAGTTGCTGGAACAAGGAGGGATCAGACTGGAGCAGTGGTACAGGCAGAAAGAAGTAAAAACAGGTGGGGAAAGTATTATTGTTGGAATTACGTAGAGGAACAGTGAAGGTGAAGCTTTCCCATCTCTCCTTCTGCTCCACACAACTAAAATAGCTAAAATACAGCTAAAATAGCCTTGTCTGGCGTCACTGTGCACTCAAAGGGACCTATGCAGAAAGGGATACGCTACACAAGAAGCGAATAACTAAAGTATGAAACGGGTAACTTCAGTTTAGCAGCGAGTCCCTGCTTTATATGTATCTACGTGCTTTCCTTCTCCCAAATCCCATTGACATAAATCTGCAAGGGCCGGCTAGACTTTCTGTTTCTGTTTTTCCCATTTTAAAAAAAATATGTACCTTTTTTTTAAAAAAAAACAGGCAACACCGACTGTCGCACTGCTCCGCTCATTTCATCCTTTTGCTACTAGTCCTATTTGAAATAATATTATTTAAATTTACTTTCCATTTGTGTAGCAGTGTTGGTTGGTGGGTGCCTACTGCCGAAACAAGCTACAGGCTCGGCTACAGAGGAAAGTTCGGGCAACTCGATATAAACATAAATTTTATGTTTAGTTTCCCCGCTTCCTAAAAGTTTATTGTTCAGATGACGAATAATACGCGCACGGCTTTCAGGACGGGGGAAGAAGGTGACGAAAATTCTCCACTTTATCTTTCCTGCACACACGATGATGTGAAGAATGAGTGGGAAATTGTATAAAAACAGTTTTCAAAGAGGGCTCCTTACTTAATTTGAATAGAGAATAGGAAAAAATTAGCCCGTAGAACTTTCATTTGCTTTCCTTGAGCTACACTTTTTCTTTTGTTTTTTCCCCTTCTCCCTCAAATGAAATTGAACTCATTTCAGAAGCTGCCAAAAACTTTTAACAATTGGCTCATGCATGCCTATAGCCAGATGAATGGTAATTGTTCGATTTTTAAACAAACTAATTTCTCTCTCAAGGTTTCGGTTTTGCTGTTGTGTACACAAGAAAATTACATATACAAATAACTTCACGTTTCTATTCTACGTCTCAGATAAAATGTCCCCTGTAAACTCTCATTCTGTTGGCTGTACAAGGAATCATGTGCGTCGAAAGATTCTTTTTAATACTCCCTTTCTTTCTCCACTCTAATGAATCTCACTTCAAGCAAGAAGGCTAAAACCGTACGTCGTTCTCAGACACACACACACACACGTAACTTTATGTTTCCAACCCTTGGGATTTCAGGGAAGCATGGGAGAAGCTGTGCAGACGGGCGAGTGTAGCTGGAGCTGAACGCTCAGCATGAATTTTCTGGCTTTCTCTTTAATTTTTTTCCCCTTACCCGCTCACCGGTTACACTGCTAGCTAAATTTTTAAAGATTGTGGACTGTGTAGGAGCGGCAGAGTCATGAGATGATTTGATAAAGGAAGAGTAAAAGTTATGGGAAAATAAAACCAGTCTGGTTTACTAGTCCGCGGCTTGGACGAAAAGGCAATATGGAGCAACTGTCTAGCGGATTAGTCGTCTTAAGATCAAGGAAGCCACGTAACAATCTTGGGGAAAAAAATTACAACCGTTCTTTTGAAGTGAGCTGACACAATGCAATAATGTCGGTGATTAAAGAACATATTAGATTTTAGTGAGGATAATACAACTGATTTTCAATGCATGTGGGCAAAATTGTTACCATATCTGGGGGAGTATTGTGATAACATAAAAAAAGGAGAATCTGTTATTGAAGTGCTATCGACCGCCGATTCCTTTTTTTTATATGAGAGGCAATTTCATTCCACTTCCTTTTTTTCTGGCAGATATGAAGAGATTTTCTTATTAAACTGGGATTCTTTGTCATTGATGGCGTCTATTACAATCTGCTTTTTCATTGATTCCATTCTCTGATACAGATTTTCTCAATGTACCCAAGTTCCCGAAAAAAAAGCCGTGACTGCCATTAATAGCTAAATAGGATGGACAGGGGAAGCGGATAAACCGGGATTGGAGTAGCGTACAGATATATGTCATAATTCAGCTTTGTCTTTGGCCTTCAAGATTAGTGGACAGAAGGATAATTCTGGTATTATTTATGATGATGTGTTCGCATTATGGTCGGACCATGTTGCAACAAAGTACAATCCCGCGCAATAAAACTAACGTGTCCTTCTCCCTTACAATTACAAGGATGGAAAAGTTTTCTTTATTGCTCTTTGCACATTTTTTTCGATGGCGAACACTAACAGTAACTGTTATAACAATCCGATTTTTATAACAATTTTTTTCCCTCGCTCTGGAGACGCAATTCTCCTGGAAAGGATTCATAAAATGGGAAAAATTTGGTCGTACATGGTTACGGCGCTAAAAGAAAACTTTTTTTTCGGAGTGTCATCAGCGATTAAATGAGATAAGAGTGAAAGCGGGGGAATTTGAAGCTCTTTAGCTAATTTTCAGTTATAGTTGTCACATATTTTTTTTTGGAGGGGAGTGCTGATGTAGCCCCAAGAGTTTCGGAAGTCATTAAGTCAGTGGAACATTATATATTGGTTTTAATTTTGACAGCAGTTGTCATGAAGAGCCCGAGTTCTTTTGATGGCTTCCTGCTTACACCGCTCTCTACGGCCATTGGCAAGGCTACTTTTAATTTTTGGCTTCATTGTTACACTCTGCATGTCCTTGAGCAGATCCCTCGCCTAATCTGTATTCTCGGAAAGAGTCCGCTATCACTTGAAGCCTGACACTTGGATCTAAACAAGCCTATTCCCAGAAACAAGTTTCATCCTTTCACTTTTCTAGCAATTCATTAGACGGAAAAGAGGAAAGAGCGAGAGCAGTGTGTGCGGTGGCGACTGGTGACCAATGAGTACACACACACATAGCGAGAATCAAAACAACATGTCCCAGGCTGAAAACACACCAGAGAGGAAATGAAACCGAGGAGCAGTGGATTGCGAAAAAAAAGGACGACGGAAATTTTCAGATCTTCCCTCCCAAAGTAATATGCCACGGCAATCTCGTAGTTTCCCTGCTTGCAGCTCATTCCCAGGCGCTTCCTTGCTGCACCACCGTCACTCCCTGCAAAAGTGCTACCTGAAGAATTTACATACGCTCAGAAAAACGAGGAGGGAGCCATAAGGGAAAATGCTTGTTAGCAGGCAGAGCGTATACACTTTCCCCTTCTCGCATTATGCAAGCGTCTACATTTATGAATATGATTCTTTTTTTGGGGGTAAACAAGCCCAGCGCACAATGTTTTCTCCCCTTTAAAATTATTATGACTTGACATTATTTTGCACACACTTTCTCTCAATTTCATATGATTTGACTTGTGTGCCCCGTCTACTTAGTTACCTTTCCCTTCTCTCATGTCAATTACTAATCTCGCTCGATCACTCAGTCCCTGCATATTTTCCTTGAGCCTCTCGTCCTCCTGACTTTCTCATCATCTCTTCCATCTGCTGCGTATACTAATACCGCGTATCTTGCTCCTTCCCCTGAGAAAGAAAAGACTTTAGTTTTGCACTCCTTGGGATTCATGGCAAGGTGGGAGAAAATACCCAAAAAATGTCTAGGACGTGGAGCTCGCACTTTAATGCAAAATAATATGGGGCAACCTTACTCTTTCGTTATATGGCTTTACCTGGTAAGATTAGCTTTGTGTACAAACTCTAACGCATCATTTTTGTATTAGTCCCGTTTCAGAAATGCGAAATAATTTCCATCAAGAATGGATATAAAAATCTTTTTATTTTTTTAAATCTAAGCACACTCTGATGGCTTACTTTGTTTGTTTTTATGCACTATAGTCTTACTCAAGTATTGTGTTTTTGCTACTTAGCCGTCAATACCTTAGCTTCGAAATAAACAGCCGGATCGTGACAGTTATGGGCAGTTTACTTGTTGTATCTGCCACCGCTTTCACCAAATAATTGAACTTATCTGGGGCAATTTTTTCCCCAAGTAGCTGTATGCCTGTTCCGTAAAACGGTATTGCACCATTAAATGATCTGCAGCAGGGTAATGCTTTATTGCGGAACTATGTGGTACTTTGAGGGCGGAAGCCGACTTCAATCCAAGCGATGTCGTTACCGCCATCAAAAATTGTGGCAATTTACTTTTTTTCAAGCCGCTGAAAATAAAACGAGTACAGTGGAAAGAGAGAGAGAGAGAGAGAGAGTAGCAAAAAAAGGTACTGATGGAAAGAATGGAAATGGTGGCGCTATCACTGGCCAGTGTTTTTTGTTCGTTTTACTGCAACGTTGTTGTAGCGAAGAAAAGCGTTTTAATAAAATTTGACTTGGAGCAATGTCTGGAGAGCGTGAGGACAACATTTTTGTTTATGACCCTTGAAGAGTAGGTGTGGCAATAGGTAGGAATAATCAATATTGTACAAAAGAAAGGAGAAAGTGATGGGTGCTTAAAAAAGAAGAAGAAGAAGAAGAAGAGTCGGTCAAAAGTAGGAATGCGGATCTTTTAAGTAATCAAAGGTAATGCGGCAGGTGGTTTGGAATCTTGAATCTTGTGCGCTCAGTTGCAAAATAGGCAAGCCAGTTAGTTCACGTGTGATGCGTCAGGGAGAAATAAATCTCAATATTCTCCTTAGCTCCACCGCTCAGATGAATATTAACCGTTTGCTTAAAAAACGGGAGTGCAACCTGGAAGAAAGGGTGATTATGCTGTTGCTGCACCACTTTAGTTTTAAGACGGGATATCTCCAGATTCTCTTTCTCTACGATGCATCCACTAACCAATTCGGCCATGGTCATTTATTCCACGCTATTAACTCTGCAAATGGGGCTCAGTCAAAAGTTAAATGAATTGGTTGATGAATCCGCGCACTTTGCTGAATGCTAATGCTACCAATTAAGGAAGGAGAAGGGGAAAAAAGTAGAGCTACTTTAAAATAAAATATTTCAGTCCCATTATCAGTGCTATCACTCTCCACTGAGTAGTTTCATAATTTTCAGACTCCGCACCGAATTGAGGTTGAGCGGGAAAGCATTTTTTTTTGGAAAAACTGCTGACATATCATCACAAAACTCTACTACTCTCTTGTAATCCGTCACTTGAGTTCATTGTAAGTGTATGAGGTGGAAAGAATTCTCATTTTTTACTCATCATGCTACATGTATGACAGCTGAAAGCCACAACGGGAGTAATCTTTTCCCTCCTGCTGGAGTCAGCGAAGCCTATCATGGAAAATTCGTTATGAGAAATTTTCGGTTGAAAAAAAAATAGGCGCACCAGAGACAGAGAGCATGAGGGAGCTGGCGGTGGAGAGTATGACTATTTTACATTATACCTTGATACATACAAAATATCCGTGGCCAAAATGAGGACGCTATCAAAATAATCATGATAATAGTGCTAGACATAAGAGTGGGCTGGAAGAAATGAGCAGTTGCAGCAAAAAAAGTAGGCGCTATAGTAGTGTCGTCGTCATGTGCATATGCCGTCATATCTCCGGTGGCATATCCGTAAATGCATTTTCGGTTCTAGTGAACCATTTCTAGTGAACCGCCGCTATTGTATCTATGTCATATGAGACTTTTTTCTGAGTGTGTCAATGAACAATGGGAATAAGTGAGTGTGGTGAGCGCGAAACAGCGCGCACATTGATACGACTAGCGCTTCATATTACTTTTTCATATCACAATATGCGATGAGACCTCCAAAGGTTGCTGAGTCTGCCGGAGAAAGCACACAAACTAATTTCCCAGGAGGATACACTTCTTTACAATTGACAATATAACAATTCACTATTTATAATTCTCCAAGAAGAGACCATGCACAAGAATAACAATTATCCAGACTTCTCCGACTATTAGTTCCATTGGAGTGCTTGCAGAATTTAATTGCGCATACAGTTTAGACTCGGCTCCCCTTTTTTTAAAAAAAAATACGAAAAATACAAATTCTGTAGGAAGCGCAGCGGTGGTGGCATACGAAATTGGCGCAAACAAAAAAAAATCCATTTACTTTTTTTAAACATTCCATCCACGGAGTAAAGAATAGCCAATCTTGAAGCGCCATTAGAATGTAAAGTAGCGCTGCTGCTAATAATAAAAAAAGTACGTCGAATCAGAAATATGCAGTATGTCAATTGTCAGTACATATTAGTTTTTATTTATTTGTAAATTTATTATTTACGAAATGGTGACATGGAGCACATCATCTGAATTACAATCGGGGCGAAAACCGCTGGACGGAGGACAGCTCGTTTTTAAGCTCAAGCTGGGATGTATTTACTATGCAGGGCAAGTACTTTGCCCTCATCGCTGGAGACGGCTATTAATTTGCAGTTTTAATTTTAGCTCTGACTAAAATGCTTCCAAAAGTCTGTTCGAAAACATGTCCTGTTCTGCTAATGAACATTCAATGAAGCACTTATCTGCACAGTCATAACTTTACTTTTTGTGTTCTATATCTCTCTACATGTCACTTTTATTTTATTAAGTGGCAAAATACTTGTTTTCTCCATTGAGAAAGTAGAAGAGTGAGTTTTAGTAAGAAAAGGTTGCTGGAAAAAAATTTTTTTTGCTCGTATTAACTTTTTTCCTTTTTCTCTGCTGGCAAAACATGAAGCACTGAAACAAAATGGTGCTGCAGGCCATTGCATTTAGTTAGTGGATATAGAGGGAAAAGTTGGACGCAACAAAATTCCAGCAAAATAAGAGAAAAAAAATTTTCTCTCTGGTTGAGGCATAGCTGTGAGTGAGGATCACTCTGTATTTCATTCTGTGAGAGAAATGAAAGTGTTTATTGGTGCATTGTTGACACTCTTTTACTCTTTGTTATCGCCATTCCGAGAGAAGAAACCTTTGGAGGACGTACAACTGTGCGAGTTTTTTTCATAGCGCGATATTCTCTCAGCTTAGAAGACATTTTATGGTTTGTTACAGATATCTTGTCTGCTTACGTCTGCTAGTTGAGAGCGAAAACAACGAGACTTAATTAGCGATAAGAGTAGTGAATGTCTCATAAGAGATTGAAAGTGGAGGGAGAGAAAGAGAGAAAGAATGAAAGTTCTCCTTTCAGAAAAAAAAAGTTTGTCTTCTACTTTTCTTCTGTGTAAACTTACGTTTTGATACCGAGAATGGCTTTCATGACTTCCCGTAGTTGCTGATACTGGTGAGTGAGTCTTTTTTTTCCGTTTGATGGAGGGAAAACGGACTTCAACTAGATTTCTTGATTTCTGCCCACTGAGCGCTTCTAGTCATCACATACAGAGAGATGGAGAGAGTGAAGATGGAATTGAAAAAATTGCCAAAGGGAATAGAAAGAAAATTGCTCATGGTTTTTGCTAAGGCCTATCTACCTAATCATATTGAGATCCTCAAAAGACATATTGGAAGTTAAGTAGGTGCGCTACAAAAGCCGAGAAAATTTCATTTCTTAATTGCATTAGCTGCATTCACTATATAAGCTACAGCTTACAAAATAAATAAGTAATGTGGGCTAAAAATATATATATAAGAAAAATCACAAAGTATCAGCCTCCCGGGGAAGCCTTCCACCTTCCATTAGAAAACCTGTCCAAAATAAATCTGGCAGTAGAAAAAAAATGACTTGAGAAATGAAAAAAAAATTGATGATGAATCGACATTATGTACAATATTGTGCTCGTTGCATTAAAATCGCTTCAATATTTTATTAGCTGCTAAAGGTTATTACACGAGATTTCACTTCTAGTACAATCACTCTAAATTGGACATTTTCCACTGTGCCCTGTAAGTGGGAAGGGAACACACATCAAAGGTGCTAACTACTTCTAAGAATGCAGCTCCCTTTCTGCTCTACAGTGGCTGGAAATTTTTTGGCCGACAATTTTTGCTAGAAATATTTTTTTTTCGTAGAAAGAGAAAGAAAAAAATTTCGCCGATACGGGGAAATATGGGGCTAGAGAGATAAACAGTTTTGACGGGTATCGTGTCTCATGTTTACTGCTGAGTTACAGCGTAGTTTTCATTCCTTCCCAGAATATAACTTTAACACCCGAAATAATGCAATTGAACTCTTCTTTATGTGGCATAGGTTTCTCGATGGATTTCCCCGGATATTTATTGGGAGGGGGAAAAGAATAGTATTGGGAGTTTATTTTACTTTGACTGTGCTCCAACAGTTTTTTTCTGTGTAGTTAGCAGGGTAATATGTATGTAGTTCTATATTTCTCAATTTTTTTTTCGTTGTCTTTCTTCCCGGTCTCATCTCTACTTCTCGACGTCTTCAATACCCATCCGTCCGGAGCTGGAAGCAGGCTGACATTTTTTTCGTCTTCCTACTCCTCTCTTTTTTCCGGCCTTTCTTTTTTTTTCTGCTGGAGAGAGTGTATTTTTTTATTTACGCTCACACAACTACCAAAAACGCTGCTCTTTTTTCTCTCTATTTGTGTCACGACTAACTATCGTATTGGGACCAGCCCAGTTGCATTAGATGACTGCCTCCAGAGAGTGAAACGAAGCCAATATAAGGAGGACAAGAAGAGCTTACACACATAGCACAATATCTGTTTGCACTCGGCGAGTCCACATACACTCACGCACACATTACTTCATCTGGCTAGGCTTGGGCTCTGCCTTGGCAAAATCCTTTAGCCCATCAGCCATAGAAAAGTACTTAGTGGATATTCCCATAAACCTATCCCCAAACTATTTCCCCCGTTTTTATATCCCCCATATATACTTATTTTTAAACGCACTAAATCCAGGAAAGAAAATAACTCAGAGGCTTGTATGACTTCACGCTTATAACAAAGTAATGCTGGCTGCGGAGCAGAAACGCTTGGACATGTGGAAAAATTCCAAGAAAAGGAATAAATAAAAAAGGAACGAGTGACGAAGATAGCAGAGAGAGAGAGAGAGAGAGTGAGAGAAAGGAGAGAGCCGAGAGGCAAGCAAAAAATAATAATAGAGGAACGTCTGAGGAAAAAAATGTTGGAGGAAAGTTGTCCGGGTACTTGGTACACGAACGACAGTATTATGACTTTCACGAGTTTAGCAGATACATACACATCGATTTTACAGTTTCAAAAAATCTCTCACTGCAATTCGGTTATGGTAGGGTGGCGTGTGTAGCTATAGCAATAACAAGCTGAAGAACTCATCCGTTACATCTTATGAAGACTTACTGGGATTTTCATTAAATGTATAAAGGGCTCGTATATCCCGTCCGTAGGCCCGCTAGTCTCGGACGAGCATAATGCAAAAATAGTAAATCCACGCTTTCACTCCGCTTTTATTGTTATATAAAGCTTATAATGGAGCCTTAACATTCCTTTTCATAATCGATCCGTACATCACTATCTGAAACTTAAGAGGCAATAGAGCAACGAAAAGAGGAAAAACTGCAACAAACATTTCCTTCGCGAGAAGTCACAAAAGAAACAAATAAAAGTAAGAGCTGCAGTGCTATTTGTCAGATTATACTTTGTTTGCTTTTTTTCTATCTCCTTCCTCTCCTCTGCACAGCACACAGCGGCAGTCACCATGAAATAAATAATCAGTAGTGCGATCTGCTATACTTAACTAGTCCTGCATGCTGGATGACTGCCTTTGTGATTGCAAAAAAGAGGGTGCACTTATTTTTTTTGCGCTGGAGCTATTTGGCGGCCCCTCAGAAAATATATACAAAAAATACTGCACAAATCCAGACTGGCTTCAAGGCTGTGCACGTTTGATATTTAAAAGGCGTCAGATTCGGATTCCGAGGATTGATTGACACCTTATACCTTCTTTTGCAACGAAGATTTCTTTGGGGATCTTCTGCTTTTGCACTGTAGGTGAGAGTCGATCAATATTTAAAGCTTACACTGTAAACGTTTAAATAGGTTACGATATGTATCGTGAGCTTATTATTTTCCTCATACTATTTACTCAACTTTATCCGATTTAGTCTGGCAGCAGTGTTTCTGTCAACACTCTGGAAATTCATTAGAAAAGCATTTGCCAAAATATGTACATCTGAACAAATATTATTATCAACTGTCACTGTTGACTTTGCGAGAGCGGGTCCGTGCACACGTATTTAAAAAAAACTTATTATAAAAAAGCTGCAAAAAAAATTCTCCAAGAGCTGCAAAATAGTATGAATTCATCTTTGTTTCTGGAAATCAAATGCGACACATTTTACATTCCTAGATTTTCGCTCGCTCGCACGCTCACTCACTCACTTCTTCATTCATTATGCTGCCGAGAGAAAAGATAGATTTGATATATTTGGAATGGCTGTCAGTTTTATTATTAACTGGAGAAGGGACGACGGACGGAACTCACAATCACATAGCTTGCCTCAGGAAACTGTTGTGGCTGTTTACAACTGTGCAGAAATGGGGAGACGGGAGTATTGCTGCTACTTTAACTTCTGGAGGACAGTTCCATTATCGCAGAATCCCATTGAAAATCAAGTATGTACTGTTTATCTACGGAGTTTACTAAATTTACCGAGTTTGTTGTTTTGCTCATCTCAATTCCTGAGCGGAAAGATGGAGGTAGGTAGTCATGGCTGCGTCAATTTGAAAGTTGATCAGATTGAGCAAGTATGAGTTGAGACAGAGGCGAAATGTGAGTGTGAGAATGAGTAAGCTGGGAGGGAGGAAATGGGCGAGCGGGTGAAAACAGAAGAACGAAACCAAAATTACAATGAGTGCGTTGTCATTCGGAGAGTGTGGTAATGGAGGAGTCATCAACAAGCAGAAAAATTTATGTCATGATAGAGTATGAAATTCTACGGAATGAAAAATTAATTTATATTGAATTGGAATTCGAGGAGGAAGAGGCTGCTGCTCGCACTCAACTTTCTCCACGTCTGATCTTGATGAAGAAAGGGAGGAGGGTGATGGCGACGTGGATGATGACAATTCTGGAAATGAAAAATATGGAATAGGACGATAGGAGGGAAGAAAAGGTGGTAATAGCTGAAGTGGCTCCCATTTAGGCCCTTTTGCAGGGAAGGAATGACTAGTCCAGATGTAAATGAATGTGGAGCGTGAAGGTTTCTATCAACTGACAAATGTTTGAGTTCGATTTGGTTGGCACTCTACCTCGCTACGACTGCAGTTTACAACGATCTCCCATTCTCCTTCTATTATTCCTGTGTCTCCCCACTTCTCCCGAGTAATATGACTTGTTCAGAGGAGAAGTGGGGAGAGAGCCGACAACGAGCACTGCATAGTACGTCTTAATGCCTTTTTTTCTTCTTCTCCGGACTTTACTCTACAACGAGAAGCGAGCGGTCCGCCAGAGAAATCAAATTATCAAATGAGAAGTTATGGGACAGAAGGGGAAAGTTTTCTCTAAAGAGGAAGACATGAAAGGGATGTGTGAAAACGAATGCCGAGAATTTTGAGCAGTTGTCCTTACCCAGTCTCTCTTTTCTGGAAGGATATTTACGATAATTGTTCGCAAATGCAAGGCTCCTCGTCTACGCCACTGCCAACAGAGCTGTGCTGCAGTTCTGTTTCTGACTGCTACTTCGGTTTTTCTCACCATAAGCACTTAGTCTTTTTTTTCCACAGCTCGCACACCACTCGCGTGCTACGTCAGTTTCCCTCAAGTACGTCAAACGGCCAAGCCTCCCCCAGCAATACTTACTTCTACTTAGGTGAATAGGCTGTCTCAGGTAGCCCCAACACACGTCAGGACTGCGGTTCGTAGGGACACTGCACTTCAATTTGCATCCATTTCCCTTCGAGTACACGCCGTCCGAACTCACCCAGCTATTAGGTACATCCTTAAGTGCAATAGTGCGCTAATGTTCCACTACTCTCTATGTACGTACTATTTTCTGACAAACTCTATATTGATTTTATTGATTTTAGTATCTCTTCTTAGATTTTTCTCCGACTCTTCCGTCTCTTCCTGGAAATCACAGTATCTTCCGTGAGAATAAAACAACTGTAAAATGTCTTCACTTACGCCAAAGGTTTTTTTTCAGCCAAATTTCGTTCTGCTACAGAAAGTAAATGACATTTTTTCGCACATCTCACAGCAGCTGCGAAAGCTGGGGGAATGAGAAGGTTTTTCCTCTCTCTCTCTTTTTCTAAGCCCCTGTTTTTATGACAATGGACAGCCCTGAAATGAAATAAGCTGATACAGGAGCACACAGCTAAATTGCATGACATCAATTTACTTTGTAGCTGGAAAGTTGGATAATTTAGCAAAGGGAAAATGTGTCCAAACACGTCCGCGCCTTTCCCCTCAGCAAGGTAAACTGGAGAACATTCAAGCAGTGTGCCGTTCTCATTTGTCCTAATGCAGGTAATAAAGCTGGTAATTGCATTGTTCCAAGCATTAACTAACTACTTTCCATTTCCTCATCTCAGTCCCATTTATAATTTTTTTATGCTCCCTCACGCACATAAATAAGCGCCTAATGCTAATTTCAAGTTAAATGCCAGATTATCCAAACAGCTGTGCCGTGGTGGTAGCGGCAGTCAAAAAAAAATGGGCACACCAACAAAATCAGCACTCTGGTCAGTGGAAACAACTCCCACTTTGAATTCTAATTTAATGCATTCCACCGACTCATGCAGAACTTCATCAACGCTCTCACTATGTGACAGAGGTCGCTCGAGGTTCTCTGGCAAGAGATGAACCAGGTCAAATCAAATCCCATGTGAATAGATTCTAGGAGAGATTACGACCTCACTTCTACATTTTTAACTTTTTTCTCCACATTTTCCCCTCCAAAAAACTAAAAAAAAAGTCTTTTTTTTTCTTCTTAGAGCGCACAGTTGCGCTCTAAAAAAGAAAAGGAGCAGTCTCTCACTCTCTCTGAGCCTCAGCCCTATATCAATTCCACTCAGCTATAGTTTTCTTTTCGTCACCACACCACCGTGTAATCTAAGCTACGGCGAGTGCACCAGACTTTCTTTTACTGTTAGCGGTTGTCAAACTTTCACTCTTATTATTTACATATCACTACATAGCTATTATTTCCTCAGGTGTTCACTTTATTGCCTCTGAGCCAGTTTCTAAAAAGCGGCACAACTTCCCAAAAACTAATTCTTGGCTGGAATTATAAGTGAAATTGCCGGGATCGCGAGGGATTTTTTTTATATATTATAAAGCGATTCTCGCCCTTCAACTGAATCAGGGAAAACTATTAAGTGCACTTATAATCCCATCAAGCACCCAATACCTATACACAACGGAAAAAATCTTACTTTCAAATCCCAGCTTAAAATTATGAGTATAATAAAGTCACTAAATAATTTTTTTTACCAGGGTCAACTCATTAACTAGTAACATTAACTAGAAGAGAGGAGCCCCAGAGAGAGGGAGAGGGAGAGAGGGAGGATACCCTATCCAATATACATGCAGTTTGATGATACATGAACTCTCGTAGGTTACTCCTTGTAGATTACTCTTCCGACAGGAGAAAGTGGGGAAACTAGAGCAAGAGATTGGGATAATACAATGTCAGACGGAGAATGTATGGAGGAGCGTACAGACGTGCTCTCACAGCTGGAGGGCTTACTCAGTGGTTTACTCCATTTCGCTCTGTACAGGAAAGCATAAGTGCTCCCTTCTTTACTCAAAATGAGCGTGGAAAGTATGCATATGTATGCTTTTTTTCGCCGCAACCCTTTTTTTAAAAAAAAATCTCTCATTTACCCACTCCTACCCCCCAAGTTTTGCTAAAATACTCACAACAAACTTCCACCAAACAGACAGTTAGTCCTTTTTTTGGTAAGGAGTGGACTTGAGCACGCAAGAAAAAGCCCTATTTTTACACCCTCAATAAATAAATATAAATAGATGGTAGAAGCACATCTTTTATTTCACTTTAGCATCAGCATCAGAAAAAGCAGTTTTTATGTGCTAATCATATAGCTCGGTTATAGAAGTTATAGAAGATTTGGGTGAGCTCGCCGCACCGTGATGGCGATTTAAAAAGAATGGAACGCGAAAATGTAGGATTGCTTTTCTTCCACCACACCACTCATCCACACTCTCGTTTTTCCCTTGCACATGGGTGATTGTCTATACGAGGAGAGGAAAATATGAGGAAATATGGGCAATGCCATATTATTACTGTTATTATCATGCTACATTTCGTGAAGACGGTACTAAAACTCGCGGTGCTATTTTTGGGGGTCCAGTGCATGAAGGCTAAACTCAAGTTTATCCACGTTGGGATAATAATAATGTGAGTGTTTGTGCTCTTCATTTGAAGAAAAGGGCGAAAAAAAAATATCTTGCTTTGTTGGGAGACGCGGCGCTTATACAGAGAACTAATATCGGGAGTAGCAGGAAGACTGGAATACAAAGTGAGAATTTGCACAGCAACAGCATAACAACAACAACAAAAGCAAGTAGTGGAAGAAGAATAGTGGTAGCGGCAGCTGAATCTTATTTTAAGAGAATACAAAAAATAGCTGTGTGTCCGCTAGTGCTCCTCCTGTTTCCTTTTTTTTCTTGCTAGCTACCTCTCTTTTTTGACCCATCTTTAGCACTTTCCCTTTCTCCGGCTAGTGTGTGTGGAGCCACTTCGGCATTTTTTTTCTCTCGTGAGCTTTCTCTCCGTTTCCCCTTTCTTAATAATAAATAGAGCTCCACTTTTTTTATTATTAGTATTACTCACCCTGGCCGAATATATATGACAAGGGGTGCAGAAAACAATTAGATTAGCTGCACAGGCTACTGAATCACACACAATGTCAAAGCTTTTAGTCAAACTGGAGCAACTGTCACAGTAGTAAAAGTAATAGTTGTTAAAGAATGGAAAGAGAGAAAACAAAAAAAAGCAAAGGAAGGGGAGATGGAGTGGAAACTAGGAGATCAGCAACAAGGAAAGTTTACTAGCCATTTTCCATCTTTCACATGCACGGGCTATATAAGGAGCTACCACTTTTACTTTGGTACTTGTTGGAAGAAAAAGAAAATTTGTACTTTCAACTATTTTCCTCCGCCTTGGCACACTGCATGCATTCTTTTTACGATTTCTGCCACTAGAAATTGGTAAAATCAGGTCACTTGTATGGTAAAACATAAAAAAAAACGTTTTGGAATAAAAATAAACACAGCATCTCAGCTACAGGAGACCAGAGGAACGTGTCGCGGGCATAAGTGGGTGAAAAGCCATCGTAAAATAGCCGAAGCTAATGTAAGAAATATTTTTAAAAGCTATTTTTTCAATATATTTATCAATATGTTGTTTGCAAAAAAACCCAATCATATTTGAACTTTTACTTAAACTTTGCCTAAATTTAATTTATAAACTAAAATAAATTAAGTTTAGTTCGGAAGCATTCAAATATTATGACCTGAACTCGGCAAGATTCTCCAAGCAGGGGGCACTTAACTTTTTTTCCCCTTCTACGTACTACTTCCTTCCCTTTTCCGTAAGAGAGAGAGAGAGAGAGCGAAAGGGAAAGAGATAGGTACACGGGATACTCGCCAAACTAAGAAAAATGGGATATCTGAAAATCGCTTACGCCGTCCTTTCCCTCTCGTTACTGTGCGTCTTGATAAATTCGAAAGTTAAGTAATAAGTTACCTAAACAATTACAACTTGCTACTTTCCGTTTTATTGCTGTTGTAAGACTCTCTCCAGAGTTCCATTAAATTTTCATTAATCATTCCTGAGCCATCGCTGATAGCACTCGCTGAGTACTTTTCCAGCTAATTATCAAAATTCCGAGAACTCCGCCGTAGAAGTCACTCTACCATCTCAAATTAGTAGTGCTCCCTTTCTACTCCACAATACAAAAGATATACTGACATCCTCCTAAAATTGTGATTAGCTTAGCTTCTCATTTCTTATACAATCCCAATCGCACATGGCAACAACAATGACACATCCACTCATTTTTTTTTAAAAAAAAAGGGTGGATATTTTGCCTCTGTGTAGGCAAATATTCACATCGGCACAAAAAAAAGATTTTTGCTTAGTTTTTTGCGCCTAAGCAAATCTCAAAAGGAGCTAGCTGATTCACTTTGTTTCTTCCCTTGTATCCTCTCTCGTCAACTAATTCCCATCAGGCATATCCTAATAATAAAGCATCAAACCATAAATGTGACTGCTGACGTAAGAAAAAATTTTTTTTTTGAGACAGCTAGAAATAATTCCCAGAGAATTTATATAGGTAAGGACTGCCACTCTGATTATTGTACATAGCTATATATAGCTATATAAAAGTTGATAAGGGAAAGGGACACATTAGTAGATGAAGTCTTTTTTTTCTTCTTCTTCTTTCATCATTTGCAACGCGTATATAAGAGTATATAGGGAGGGATGCATGTTGTATAAAAATAATAAAAAGCTGGTATAGGGATCACGAGTAGCAGTCAGCACTAGCACCACCACCACTGCTATTACCATCGCAAGTTGTGCACAGCCTCCGGTTCCATTTTTGTTCTAACTTCTTCTCTCCGCTCTCCCTACATCCTTTTACTTCTTGTCCATGGCGAACTAGCAGCAGTCAGATGTACAGAGCTAAAACGCTCCCAACCACTTTCTGTCCTCTATAGAAGAAACCTTTGTTTCATTTTGAATATCTTTAATAGACATTAGCGTTTTGGAACATGCTTCCCTACACTGGTTTGAAGAACACAGCGGAAGCCTCAAGCAATCTCTTGAATAAAATGACGAATAGGATGATGAAACTGATTGCTATGATGATGCTTCTCGTTCCTTTTCCAAGGAAATACAGCCATGAAGTGACAGTCGGCCAAGATTTCCTTTTTCTGTCTGGTTTCCTGTTACTTTCCTTGTCATAACTTTGTACCTATAGTTAATGGGGAGTCTAATGTGTGATTTCACAAGATATTAGTGCCACATTCCTAGCTCTAAATGATTTTCAAGGTGTTCTGCAGTTTCTGGTGGTGAAGGTAAGTAGACAGTACTTATATGTAAGCTGGTGTACTTTTCTACAAAAAAAAATTTCCTGTAGGAAATTAGTTCAATAAGAGCCCTCCATTTTTTTTGCTGGTGTCCTTGCTCAAGTGGAAATGGCGAAAATTGGAGTAAACAACTAGGCACTTAGGCAAAGGTTTAGACTTTTTAAAAGAATTAGTTCGGCATTTTTAAGCTGACAGTAAACTACAAGATTTTTAAACTGAAGTGGCAAGTTGACTAAGAGTGAAGCTGCGCTTCTCTATTCTCCCCTACTTTTTCAAACAACAGAAGACAAGGCCAACGAACCATGGTATGAAGTGTAAAGTAAGAGTGGTGTGAGGAAAATTGTTTTAAACGGAAAAAAAATAAATATTCACCTGTACAGCAGTAGAGCATTGATGTAACGGAAGCTTATAGAAAAGACTATCTGCTCATCGATCACCACTTATAATTTAACTTTTTTTTTGCTTTTGTTGTTTTCCTTGTGCCAGTTTCTCCGACTTGAAATAAAGTGAACTTGAAAGGTAGCTTATTTCCATTTCCTTGAAACTGCCACTACCAAATTGAAAGTTAAAAGGGAAAGGGATTCAACTAGGATTATTATTTAAACGTAATAATGTCCTTTGCATGTTGTGGCTCGCAAGAGCAGCTAAAAAGTCCACACGAAATGTGTCAATAGAGCATATCCCTCATTAAGTCAAAGGACAGTTTTTTTCATGTTGCAGTTTTTGGAGCTGGCACCCGAAAAAGCCTACAACTCGGCCTCACCACCGCAAGACAAAAGGAGGGAGCTGCATACATACTACTACTGCTACTGCACCCAATAGTTATGTTGACGGGATGTAGTTGGTCTGAGAAAAGCACTTTCGCAACATTGGTTAATTACCAGTGGAGAGTAAGTGGACGGATAAATATTTTGGAAGGGCGCACTTAGCTTTATATGCATGAGTTGTGTGTTGTGAGTGTGTGCAATCGTGTTGGCAATTTTCACTTGATTCTCACTTTGTAAGTAGCACTCACTCACTGTTTTGAATATTTCATCTGTATCTTTATTGTTATAGCAAGGGAAGATACTCATAATGTGCTACCATTACTGCTCTGCAGCGCCACACAGTTTTCGAGAGGAGTAGTGCTCACTCAAAAATTATATGTGTAGGGACGACGATCTTATCACAACGGCTTTATATTTTCTGTTCTCTATAAGTCCGCATTATCCCCGGCATAAAGAGCCACTGCTAAGCAACTCCAAATATGGATGTACTTATTAGAGGAGAGAACGGCTATTTTTTGAGTATGGTTGAATGCTTCTGTATAGGGCCTGCAGTTGGTTTATTTTTTCCCCTTCTCCCCTCTTCCCCGTACTATACTTCATAGGGAATATGGCATAGCCCTTCTTATATTTTTTTTCTCCTTCTAGCAACCCGAGGGGAAACTTAAGTTTCACTTTTGCTAGTGTAACATATTCCTTTCTCCTTGCGTCCCAACTACTTTCATATTTATTGTTTGTAGTGTGTAGGGGAAAGTAGAATGGAGTAAGGAGAAAACTTTGAGATGAAAAAGGAAGAAAAAAATGGGAATGAGTTTACGTAGTTATAAGATACGGAGGAAGGGGAGTGCAGTCAAAAAATGTTCAAGTTTCATCTACTTCCGTTTCTATAAATGGAAATAAGTTGGAGCTTTCTCTTCAACTAAACTTTCCCATCCCCCTCTTCCTTACGTTCATATCCATATTTAGAGACAGACATACACATTATCATCATCATCATCCTCCATAACAAAGGCACACAGCCAGGGAAAAAAATCCTCGGCACAAATAGCATCAGAAAAAGTAGGAGCTACAAAGTGTGCTAAAAAGAGCTAAAAAAGAACTACTTTTTACAGAATTTTTTTTTCGGGAAAAGTTAAAAAAAACTGCGGGAAAATAATAATCTATAAAAAATGTAACGTAGCTTTATCTCGGGACGGCTATAGTGGCTCTTATGTACTTTCATGTTTTATGTAAACCTGATAACAACATTATGCACGGGCATCAATGTAAGATATGTATAAATTGGGCTCTTGTAAAGGAAGAAAGTAAATCATGAACACTAATCATTTTCATTGCTCATATCTAGTGTACAATGAGAAAGTTGTAGTAATATAGTCCGAAGTTGGAGTTCATGAAGTGTAAATATATACAATAGCGTAGTCACCAACAATTCATCCACAGAGATAAGTTCGGCCGTTCCATAATTTAGCAGTAACAATATTAAAGTCCAGCGTTTGCACAAAACATTTTTTCTGAAATTGTGGTGGATTTTTTTTTGTGGATGGCAGCGGAGCGGCGGCGGGGGCAAGCTAGTCCCTCCGTAATAGAGACGTTCATCTCTGTTATCGTAACCATAGAGCAGAAACTCTGATGGTGAGAAAACGTCATGTGTGTTTATTTTTCCAGGGAAGTTGTAAGCAAGAGCGACGAGGGCTTGAATGGGGAGCCTATGGTCGCTGCCTTTTGTACTACATGGCGCTCTGATTTCATTGTTATTGTGCAAAAACTGAACTTTCAAATTAAGTGGAGCCGTAGAGCCTGCTGAACTAAAAAAGCAGCTGTATGGAACAGCCGCCTAGAGGGAAGTGCAACAACACTGTTTGTCTACACCATTAACTTGCTCAAAAATGTCCTAAACATGCTGGGACTTTGCTGTTAAGATAGCTATTTGTGCAATTAGCAAAAACAAATTTCCGCCTGCAATAATAATATTGGTGTGCTTCCGAAGTAATTGGGGAGATAATCCGGTGTAATCCAATGGTGGCCATAAGCACTTGAGTACATTCAAAATGAGGATCTCTCCACTTAATCCCAACTAATATCGCATGATTGGTACATTTGGAGAGAGCTTAATTAGATTTGGTGTGCAGGAAGTATACGAGAGCCATCTTGAGCTTTTATTGCTATGCCAAACTGCACAGATGAGCGAATTCAAGCAGACGCTCTGTCACAACAGTTTCCTACTGCTGCACCGGTTGAAATTGATTAGCTTAGCACATGATTTACTAGTTGGCTATGGACTCGCTGAAGGAGAGGAAAGGACACTAATTTTAGTATCTTGAAATGCTGATATGATCAGAAGGAATTTTTTAGCGCTCCCATCTCAAAAATTCCTCTTTTTCTCAGTTACTCAGTTTAGTGCAAAAAGAAACCTTGAGTTAATCTAAAACATGACGAATCCCAAGCATGCAGTAGAAGCCGGTTATAATTACCAACGCAGCGAAAATAGCTTCCAAAAGTATGATGCCAGTAAGCTATAAATATCGCGGCGTACCTCCATGTGTGTTTTCATCTTTTCCTATAAATCACTTTTTTTCCCTTGTGCTACAATAACCAGCTCCCTACCTTCTTGTCATGTGCAGTTTCTCTTGGATTGAAAAGGTGTCCGAACCAGGGGAAGCTGCCTATTAATATCTTTGGCGGCGGTACCGGCTCAAATCATGTCTGCTGTGGTGTCTGAGTCTGAGCGTAGCAGCTATTTATTTGTGTGTGCTCGCTCTCATTTCAGGTTCAGGATGGTTAATAACTTTCCACAAAAAAAATTGATGCCTATTGGAAGGCTCTAGACTCTAGAACTAAAATGGGTGATCTTTCCTTGACGGGAAGAGGAATCCGCTAATTCAACATTACTTTAATCAACAAGACAGATCAAGGAAGGAGAAAAACCAACTAACCAATGGAATTATCTAATCTAATCTGATGAAGTTCAGGAGTGAGCCCAAGTGTAAAATGAACTCTTGAAAAAGTGTAGAGTTTGCAACACTCTCTCTCTCTCGCTCTGGCATTTTCAGCTGGATATCTGTCTTCTTAAGATAGTATAACAAAGGGGCGATTTTACTTACCTCACCATTACCAAATTTTGTCCCAAATTTCCCATTTTGGCTAGCTCTCTGCAGCTCTCGGGCGTGTATGATTCAACACGAAAAAACAGCCGCATTAATCAAATTTCCACTGAAACTTCTTGCTATGAATAGAAACAGCTAATTTTGGTTTGGAATAAAAAAAATTTCCCGGCGCGTTACTCATCCACATGGAGGAAGCAAGTTTTCAAAAAGCTTTCTCGGTTTATGGGAAATGAAAAAGACTGCGCTAATATTCTCCCGTAAATGTTTCGTCAGAGGTAGCGAGAGGGATATGATTAAATTACGTCGATTGCTATTCCACAATGCGCTGCCGCACAATTCGTGTATTTTCTCATTAGTTTGGTGGAAGCCATTTTCTCGATACATACACGAGATAGCAGCCCACATAATACATATTTCATCTCTCTGGAACGGCACTATATGCACTATAATGACAAACTGACAGAGAAAATTCCAGAACTCTCTCACATTACGTGAGCAGAATGGAATAAATAAAGTTTGCAAAATCGTAATAAAAAACGTTCATAATTAGGTGCACTATACTGCCATACGTTTTTTTTACTGAGTGGTGATGAGGACGCGTTATAATTAAGTAATCGTAAATATTTAGTTTTCAGAGCGAGCGGACTGCCTATAAATCCTTGACAATCTCAGCGAGATGAAGGATTTAAGGAGGAAATAACTATTCCAATATATAGTATTTGATAATCGAAGTAGAAAAGTGGTTGGGTTGAACTCCCTTTTGAAGAAAAAAAACCTTCACCAGTCAAATCCCTTTTTTTCCCTTCTGCACTACTGCGGTTCCCTCTGAAATTGACATTTTCGTATCCTTGATGGAGGTCAAAGCTGAATAAATCAGTGCGTTAGAGCACGGAGAAAAACTGAAATGGCAGGTTGCAAAAATAAAAGGATTATAGGAAAAGGAAAACGGAACACTTACACTCCACGATTGTCGAAGAGTGTGAGCGGTTGTTGTGCTTCGAAAAAAAAAACCAGGAACGTTATTAAAAGTTTCACAATGCAAAATAATAGAAAACGGTATTCGCCATTGAAATACAAAGAAATATGTGCATTCACAAACTGCTGGCATTTCCCCTGTCAACAAATCAATTTGACAGCAAGCGTGATGTTTCCAATTTACCATCGTGGAACAACCATTTCACTTCCTACATAAATATCCCGTAAAATAATATTGGAGGACTCACGTCACACAACGTCAGGAGGAGATGGTGGTGTGGCGGTTTGGCATGAGTTTTTGTGTACTGGTTTTTTAAGCTACCATTTTGTAGTGTACCTACCCTGTCTAGTGAGCTTAGCGCTGTTTCCTTCTCTAGGTCCTACCTAACTCCACTATTTTTTTCCGAAGAGGATTCCGATTTTCAATATTTTTTTTCTTACATGCTGCTGAACCTTCGTCAGTAATTTTTCCAGTACATTGCTCGTGTTTCTAGGATGAAACGGTTTCTTGATTTGTGGATGCTGTGATGCATTTACATTTGTTCTTGAAATATGCGGTTCCAATTTTTCCGTTTATCTCTGCACCCGCATCCCTCCACTCTCAGTACAGCAGCGCTCAAAAAAAACTACATGTTCACGTAAGCATATGCTAAAATCCATTAACGGCTACGCTCCACAACATATTATCTCATAACAGTCTCTCGTGGAGACCTTCAGACTTCCCCCACTCGCACACAGAGGAAGATGCATGTAATCGCATGTCACATGTGAACATCCATTAAAAGCTTCTCATACACCGATGCCAATATAAAATGTTATTTTTGAGAATGTCAAGTGGAGTAAATAAATAGAAAGTGACTAAACTTGAAGTGCCGAATCCTACACTATTTTTTTTCGAGTAAAGAGCAGCACCAGCTCCTCAAGTCCATTCCAACTTTTGATTTCACTCCTGACGTGAGACTGCATAATCATAAAAAACATTAAATTCACGAAAAATACATAATTGTGGCTATAAGCACCCTACAAAATGTTATGTATCTCAAGAGGGAAGGAAAAATCCAAGCAAAAGTAATGTTTATGTGTGCTGCTTGCTATCACCCTTGGGTCTGCCCGAAATCCAAGTGCTTATCTTATTTCACTCTCCGGATGGTAAATTGGAAAACTACGAAACTAGTTTCTAGCTAAGTAGCTTCATTTCACTGCCAAAATGGTATTTTCAGTCGCAGCCCGCAAACGTCTATTACCCTGTAGTTGTAACTGCGCAAAATTACATTTTTTCAGCTCCAGCGTCCTCATTTCGTTCAAGATTAGCATTGCTACATTTAACCATCCTTCCACTGTGGTGCCCATAAATTTTTTCGTCACCACACGACAACCACTCATGCATGGATATCGAAAGTGACACGATGCACGCAAGATGACGGAAAACATGCTGAGGGGACCAAACTGTGCTAATCTCATGCATGACTAACTGAATACCAATCTCCGTCTCCGTAATATGCATACTATCTCCGTCTTGGGGTAAATTCTGCATCATTACAGAGCCTTACTTCGTTTTGCAATTTCCTCAAATCATGTACACATCGCCAATTATCGTCGAAACGAAAATGAATAATGGAAATTACATTCCACTTTTTAATATTTACCCTTGAGAGTTGCCCGATAGCAAAATATACGAGAATTTCTTGATGTTTTCTCTACTCAAGAGAAAAATTGATATTGTAATAAAGTTAAAATGTCAATCTTCTGACAGGTTTTTAGCATAAATGTCGATGCGAAAATCCAAAGGCGTCTAAAAAAATGTAACGGCTGGCCTCTTAGAGAGGCGCGACAGAGGTTTCTCGTAAATTTTTGTCGTGAGTTTTGCCATGTGATCTACGATGCTGATTTGGACACAACATAATTTTCCACCTTATTTACTACTAGACATCCTTAGGAAATGAACCGTAAAACTTTGACCAGTCCTTACTCTTACCTCCTCCATATATACTCCGGCATACCATCTATAAAAATAATCATTCAAAATGTTACACGGCTCACCAGCTTGCATCGAGCCATCACTAAAGACAATGCACTACAGTGGAAGGCTAGCCACTAGTAGCCACTGTACATTTTTTTGCATGCTCCTCTCACGAGTATTTGATTATCCATAATATGCACTTCCGTATAAGCCGGGCAGTTAATACAGCCGAAAGAAATGAGATAGGACGGCCGTATAATTTGCTTTTTATGCTCTTCCAAGGAGAAGTATGGACTAATAACACTCCGTTGGCATTTTCCTATTCCGTCACTGCTAACTTTTACATTTTTATGAGTACAACCCCAGGACTGTGTCTGTGGTGCACTATAGGCACTGCTAACTAACAATGGCGAATTGACGAGGGGTAAATGTTTGAATGTGTATGCAAATATTTGTCCACGGTTCACTGCCATTTTGTTATCGTGAGATTATGCGTTCGATATGTGAGCGAAAAAAAATATATATATTGCGCTTTTCTTTTGGCAGTGAGCAGCGTACAAAAGCACTTGAGTCGCAGCTTTTCCTGGCATCGAAAATTCTTACATATATGCACATGCATTAGAAATATAATCAAACGGTTGGACATGGAAAAATAATTTATCATCGTTATGCACATTTTACTGGCTCTTTCTTCCTTCTCTCAATTTTTTCCCCTATCTGTAGCCCACACGCAAATTGCCATTAGGAAAAAAAAGGAAAATATACCCAATACGGGTATAAGGTAATAATAATGAAAATGTGTAAGGCTGTGCGGTAAATGGTGGGAGTGAAAATGTTCCCGAGAGAAAGACGTTTTTTTTGGATGCAGGTCGCTTTGTGTATTTGTGTGTGTGTGTGTTTGTAAGTAGTTATTATAGCTGAAGAAACAAATATGGAAAATCGAAAGTGACTGGAAATAACAATAGATCAGTGTCAAAGGATTTTCAGGAAGGCAGCTGAAATATATTAATGCATGGGTGGTGGTGGTGGTTGGTGGTGGAGTAAGTTTTGTACGGGACGTACGGCACCTCTCCTCCTTTTTTTATCCTTTTCTCATTTGCATTCCTACTTCTTTTCTCATTTCGGGAATTTTTTCTCAACCTTTCTTCTTCTTCTTTATCGCTTTTAAAAAAAATTTGACTTTTTTCTCCCATATTATTATTATTCTCTCTTTCTCTCCCACTTTGCAATGTGCTGGGGAGCTGCCTTTAGTCGTCTAGCTGAGATTTCTTGTTATGTGGGCATCATTTTGAAGGAGCTAGCAAATAGTGTACCCTTCATCTTCACTTTTCCCTTCGAGATTTTCTCTGAGGGAAATGGAAAAAAATAAAAAACGTGTGTAATCATCTGCAATAATAAAGCCTTGTGGGTGTTGGGAGCAACCGTGGAAAATTCTAAACTACTTTCCAAACATTTTGTCAGTCAAGCAACTAAAAAAGAGCATAATAAAGTGTACTATTATATTCCTGTGGCAGTACTGCCAGCGAAAAAAAATCCACTTACTTCTCTCCCTAATGACATATTAAAATTAAGTTCTGGGAAAAGGCACCCTATTTGCGCCACTTGCTACGTGCCATTCTGATTATCCTCCGTCAAGCATAACTATTGCTTCCAACCATTTACAAAAATTTACTTGCAAAATATATTATAATTACGGCTTTCCATATAGTCCGCTTTCCGTTTCTGATTTCTCTGACAGAAAGTAACTAGCACATATAGTAGCTCTTTTATCGGAAATAAGTAATGGTTTTACTGCAAAACGCGAAACGAAAAAGTTTTTGGCCCGTAAATTCGAGAATGACGGATTAACACGAGCAATATGCATGCAAAGTCTAATAATAATAATCAGGCTTTACGACATCACCATTACTCAGAGCGTTACTGCTGTGCTGTAAAATGTCATTCTCTTATCGTATGAAAAGTGCAAAAGTGACGAGACTTTACTTTCAAGAAAGGCGACTAGTTAATTATGAAAAGAGGGACGGACGACAAGTAACACTATTGACAGGGGACAGGAGACAGAGGGAATAAATAATTTAAAAAATTATCATTTTATTGTGTGATTGTGCTCATTACTATTACATTTAATCCTCCTGTTTCAGACCGACTCAGTTTTCCCAGCACCCTTTTTTTGGAACACTCCCATTGAGCGGATTTTATTTGAAAAAACTCCATTCGCTGATTCTTCTTTTTCTCGTCTTCTCTTTTTATTTTATGATAAAAACCAGCTTTGGATTGGATATTCGTTCGACACATTCCTCGAAAAATCAATAACACATTGATATTCATATTGGAAATGCCAGTCAGCATGAGAAAAGGGAGCATATATGCACATGACAAGGAAGGAGACTGCTATTACTTTTTTTCCGAGTATGCTGGGCTACAGAGAAAAGCAAATCTTAAGAACATCTTAAGTGGATGTTATGTTTGCGACTGTCTTTTTTCCGTACTCCTTTTGTATAAAAAAAATAGGCTGGTGCACACGGAACGTCATGGAACGCTAGTATTTCGCATATATCAGGTCCACCAGTAAAAAAAGGCATGCTCCTTTTTCGTGTTTCAAATAAGCTCTTTAAAAAAGCTATACATGTGTCGCCCAAACAACTAGGCGAATTCCAAAGGAAGCTGAAATCAGATACACCTATGAGGACCCGACACTACCACAATCTGATAGGATGGAAAGGAGAAGGGGTTATGCGTACTATTTTTGGACTATTATATCTATAAATAAAGATATTATTATACAAAAGGAGGAAAGTATGAATAGGAGGGAAGAGGGAATGTGTGCCATGCCTTCATCTTCAAAAAAATGAGAAGTCGCATGCAAAACTTGGAGAGGAGAGAGGAGCTCCTATAAAACCAAAATGTGATTTTTCTCAATCTTGTAAACATAAAATATTTTTCGGTCTGTAGCTTTGAGAGTAGACGGGTCCAAGCATAGCAGAGTGCCTATATAGGAGCGCTTCCTCATGTACACTGTCTGTCATGATTTCGAGCGTTTTAAACTGGAAATGGGAGAGTGTGCGTATGCATTTTCCTAAAAATGGGAATGAATGGACGAGGGTGAGGACGAATGGAAACCAAAGCTGAATATTTTAATACTTATGAGATGGCTCATATGTCCACTAATGTGACCAATCTATCATCTACTAAACCTGATACTTTTCATTATAGAGAAGGAGCCGTGCCGTAAGAAGAAAAAAGGAAAGAGCGTCTCGATCTCCTTCTGCTGGTGCGAGGAGAGACGTATAAAAACGGAAAAACAGGAATTTAGTGCTCTTCCTTTTATCCCTGGAGTTTCCATAGAGCGGGTTTGAAAAAAAAAGGCAAATCGATTATGGGATTGCTCTTAAGCTAAACCAGGAAAACTCTGAATATTATCCGTGGCTATGTAGGCGGAGTATGTGCGAAGAACCGGCTATCACAGACAGTATGATAGTATGAATGGCTTGTATGAGCACATGCAAAGCAAAGTCATCCATAACTTTCCATAAATAAACAAGGGTATTATATATCAAATAAAGTAGTTATAAAGAGATAAGTAACTCCTTGCTTTTCGCAGATGGGAAGAAAAAAAAAGGTCGAAGTGTACGTGGGTGAATTCATTTCTAAAGGAAGACTGAGTGACAGAGACATAGGTGTAATTGAATTCTATCCGAGAAAACTGGCATGAATTTATCTCCAATATGAAGGATTGCGAAACGAGGGCTCTTCTCAGCGCAAAGTAAATATTTAAATCGACATTAATGTAATTGTATCACTGGCAAAACGATTTTATATGGTGCACAGAGTCTTGCACAACCGTAGCTCGCTGCCTACACTTTTGAACTCTGTTTCACTATCGATTCGCAAATGAAACTTGAGTGGGGAGTGCACTGGGGCGAACACATCTGCGGTGGGATTTTTTCCCGTAATACAAAACGTAAACTGATTTTAAGGACGTTGATATATTGCTGACGCTGTAAAGAAAGGAAAATTAATTGTTGCTCGTGCTTAAGAATTTTTTTTTTGAAAGAAGTTTTTTTTCTCGGCATTGCAGCTGAATTTTTTGAGAATTAGAGAAAAAGACAGAGCTACAGCGGCCATAGGCTCCAGAGGATAGCACAGCTATTATTATTAGCAATAATTTATGTGAGACGTCGCTCCTTACATGCTCTTATGACTGTTACGTGATATGTAATCAATCCAGCTGCTCCCGATGAAATTTTTGCGGGGAGATTTAGCATCGATTGATCTGATCGTTATCCCACTTTTTACAGCATTTCCCCTTTTCTCCAAAACACTTTCCAAAGAGTGCGTGTCCCTACAATTTTATAGTGCATCCTCACCCAATAATAAAGGTCACCGCTTAAAGGATGTTGCCAGGGACGGCACTAAACTACTACTACCGCTCATAAAACGTAAGTGGGAGGTAAATATGAATAAAGAGGGCATTAAAACAGCTATCATTTTATGTCTCCCATTTACGCCGTTTTAATTTGCCGTTTTAGCGCCGGAATTAGGGAGCAGATATAAAATAGCTCGGTTTTGTTGCATCCCGTGTTATCTCGGCTTGAATGGTTGAGCGATTTTTTTACGGTACACGACCAAAGTCAAAACATGTTTCTTGGAAATGCACACATGCTTGCCTCAATAATTCTTTACTATTTACTTTCCCGTTTTGACGCTTCCTATGAGGAAAATTCGGAAATTCAAAAACGTAAAATTCCACCGTAAAATTAAGTTTTATCTACTGCAACACTTTAAGTAACAATTGTCGGACTCAATTAGCGTATGCACCAGTGCATCCATGAAGTGCAAAATACGCACTTTATTTTTACACTTTCTAAAGTACGTTCGTCACAAGCTCGGAAAGGAATATTGGAGAGAGAAAAAGAGGGAAAAAAAGTGTTGTCCAAGTTTTTTTACAGTCATTTTAATTCCTTCTGGTGGGAAAGATGCTTAAAGTGGGAACGGTGGTGGCAAATGGTGGGCCATTTTACATAAGAGAAGAAACGAACTAGTCAGCAGATCCATCTTTCATATTTTCTCATGCCAGATCTTTACTGCGGAAAAGGTTTGCTGGGAAAAGTTTATACTCCAACTTGTTGGGACATGCATGATGTGCTATGTAGGGGAATATTTTAGCTGAAAGAAACGAAGAAAGTACATTTGGTATGCAAAACTCCGCAATGCCATTCTTTCTAGTGATTTCCGCTTTTCCATCAAATATTTTACTAGTATATTACATCCGAAATAAAGTTGGGAATAGTCATTGTAAAATCTACAACGTGAAATGGGCTCGTAAGAGAGCTGAAAAAAAAATTATGATGCCCATTCCACTCCTTCTCCTTGCTCTGGTCACATTTAGCTGTAACTTCTCCATGAAAAAAAAGGCTTTTTATCCAGAAATATCTCTTTGGCAATTTGCGTGGAGTGAATGATGTTCACGGAATGTAATCAATGGAAGGGTATTATCTGCATTGCAAGTAAGTTGACATATTCCTAGTTGGAAACAATATTCATACACATTTATTGCCATTTCACATACACATTTCATATATGTACTTTTTGCTTATAATAATCCCCTTTTTTTAGGTGTTGGCACTATACACTTTTTTCTCGTTACTTTATCTCACAAGAGTTTTCCAAATTTTACGAGTCTACTTTAGAGGCTGTGAGAGTTGTGCTGTCACTCTGACAATTCTACAAATTTTTAATGTCCTACTCGATAGTCGATAAAAGTTGGACAATATTATGATGGCGCTCGTTTTCTAGATTATGGTTATGACTTTTTTTTCACTGGCCCATCTGCACGTAGTGCACTTTTCCTGTTTCTAGTATCCCATCGATGGCCCTCACAGTTAGTAGCAGAAGTGGTGAAATCCTAAAGGGCCATATGATTAAATGCAAAAGGAGGACGCTATACGCTCATATTGAAGCTCTCCTCCGAATGCTGATCCATTTACGAACTCGGCGCATTTAATATTTATGGGGACAGGAAAAGGAGTAACGGAGTAAATACAAAACAGAGCCAAAAACTTTTTTTTTCTCTCTTTTCGCAACTGGAAGCTGTTTCTCCTTTGTTTCAAAAATCAGTTGAGTATCTTAAAGGAACACATGTCACAAGGAGACAAATTGGCGGCAATATCTTTCTTTCCCTGTGGCTCATTCCAGTTTCAGGTATGATCATGATTACGCTGCTCAATCAGATGTAAAGGAATACATTGGCGGAAATATATGGGAGAGTGAGCGAAGGAAAGTGGAAACTTGTAAATAGCAATCCATTGCCAGTCAGTGGAGGGAGAAAAAAGAGAGCCAGTTTTACCAGATATTTCCATCACCTATTACGGGAGACAGGCCGAAAGGAGGAGAAAAAGAGGAAAAAAAAGTAGTGGAGTGCTGCAATAGTGATCAAGGCAGGAGGACTGGGTCTATGACAAAAAAATATGCACGGAAGGACGACACGATGACGATTGAGTGGAGGAGCAAACCGCATTTTCATCCATATATTTTCCTTCTCTATTTCTCTTTTTTTACCTACATCAAATAAAGTAAGTACACAGATGAAACTTTGTAATATAATCATGTCAGGCAATACGACCACAAAAAAAGCTGAAAAGGAAGACACCATCACCATGATCGTTCCTCTCTTTTGCGCTATAAAACTTGTGAATGTTTTGAATGCCTGCAATTGAAGTCACACCTGATCCCTCTGCATATACTCTGTATCAGGGAATTTCGCATGTACTCTCTCTATGCTTTGACGCAGTAATATAAAAAAAAGTCTGTTTTTACAACACCGCTCACAATACTTTTTTTTTGCATGATGGAGAGAAAGAAAGTAGAAAAAAAAGTCTAACAACTGGAATCTGTCCTCTGAAAGTTGCCCACTTGTGATTTCACTTTTTTTTATAATGTCAGTGATGCGTACATTTATGCTGAAAACCTCTTTTCAATTCTATCTCCCTAAAAGTTAACATGGATGAGCAGTGTGCGGTGGTAGCTGGTGTGATATGGAGATAAGAGAGTATCATATGATTGAAAAAAAAGTATAGGGAAAATGGTTGCTACTAGAAAGGCAGCTAAACTTATTAGATTTCATAGTAAAGTTTGAAAATACCCATGCCAAGTAGCAAGGAAGAAAGTGAGGTGATGTGGTAGCAAAGGATAGGTGGAGATATCCCGGTGGCACCCATTTCCCTTCAACTTTTGTAATCAAAATCAAATAGCATACAACTTTCATGGTACGTAGGTAGTAGGTAATGCTGTAGAAATGCGCCACAGCAGTTATCTATATGTTTTTGAATGCATGCATGTATTGTAAACAGGGAGCCCATTGTATGTAATGCTTTTTTTTCTACCGTTACAATTTCTTTTTCTTAAGGGTGACTTCACTTCTTCTTTTTGCAGACGATGTGGAAGAGCAGAGAAAGAAAAAAAAAATTTTCTCGGATATACGGGTACATGTCTGCGCCACAGTTTTAGATATAATTATAAATGTATTTGTAATACTCGCATGCATGCTTCCATGCAATCATGCCAATGATGCCCATTTCCTTCCTTTCTACAATATTCACTCTATTTTTTCCCTCTTCTTTTTCCCCGTGCATGATCATGATCCTTGTCTGGTTGTAACGACTTTTTTTTCGATTCCTTCAATTCGAAAAGAAAAAGCGGACAATAAAAACTTGGAAAATGACTTGATAAAGGTACACAAGTTGCCTAACATAAGATTATAGTGGTGTGGTGTGGTGTGCACAACTCCACTCCAGCGTACCTTTGAAAAAAAAACTATCAATACGACCACAGCTCACATTGTCGAAATTGGACTACTCAATTTCTTCCAACTTTAGTTTACATGGGAATCATGATGATCATCATGAGCGATAGAGATTCTTGTGCCGCTTTTTACATTTTCCCCTTGTCCTCGGAGTGATTCTTTAGGGTACGATATCTCTCCAGTTTCATCTTAGATTTCCTCCCTGGCAGAGAGTCTCATCTGGATGAGAGAGCCAGTTCCGTGCACACAATCGTACCGCTGTCAATATCTTGAAGGAAAACTCCGAGGAATGTGATGGAACAACATTGCTGTCATTCGACTACACCAAATATAGGTACTGCGTTGCGATCAAAGGCATGTAGCTTCTCGCCTATCTTCCTTTTCACCGGAGCACTCCTATCGTCACTCATTGTTCCATTGATTAGTGCTCTATCCTCACTCTTCACTTCGTACTTCTCTCACTTAACTGCTTTTAAATAGTGCATGCATATGCATGATTGTATTTCCGGGGGACACGGATCAGCCCAGTGTAATGTTGAGTGTGTGCGAGCAGGGAATAAAAGCTATGCAGAGAAAGCTCACATGAAGCATACAAACATGATTTGCGAAGAAAGTACATTTTCATTCTCTATGTGAAAAGGATTTTTATGCCTTCCAGGCACACAACTCAACTCCTTCCTCCCCTCACCTACTATATAGAGCAGCTTATACTCCAACTTACTCACAGAACAGTTACCTTTTCCAGCATTCTTCCCTACACATTTTGATGTGTATTTCTCTTATTTACTCTCGGTTACTTTTCCAGGGAAAAAAAAGTGAGCACTTTTTGTCTAAATTCTCATGACATGCTCCCTATTTCATTGTATTCAAGGCCAAGATTTCACACCGCCACCACACACACAGCCTCCTACTTTTCACGTACTTATCTGTGCTTAAGTGTACGGACTGGTGTAGTACAGCACACGTTTCAACGCTTCCTTCATTTGCTCCTTTATCTTCCTCTCTTTAAATTCAATATTTTCTAAGGAAGACGAAACTGTACGAGTGGCTCGTTGAATAACACGTACTACATCTCTGTACGTAAGCGCTCTATTTTTTTATGGACGTGCGAGTGAAATGGAGAGAGTGAGAAAAGTATCTGTATACAAAACTCTTAATCTTGGAAGAAAAAATGCATTTAGAAAAAAAAGATGGATCTTTGCATTTGAAATGTACTTTATTAGAATGTACGTGCTTTTCTTTACTTTTTGCACATGCTGATTGGCAGAGTAGATTAATGCTATCCTTTCAAAGTCGAAGGAACATCGTGGAAAAGAAAGATGATGATTCCAGGAAGTGAGCAGAAAAAAAGTAGCACTCCCCGTCCTCTTATTTTCTCTACCCATCTCTTCTCTCCCTTTTTTAGTGCCTTTCTACCTACAAAGTACAGAGAATGATGGTATGGTTCACCACAACCTTGATTTCATTTTATAGCACTGCATGCCCTGTTTACTCGATGTAGAATATAAAAAAAAGTACAAATAGCATCTTTCCTCCCGTCCACACATGTAGATAGACTAGCGGAGAAGAAGAGTGGAGCTTGCGACTGAGTGAATTTAGTAACGAACAACTGAAAAAAAAGCCACACAAACACACATACATATCCCATTAATTCTTATCACATCCAGTTGTAAAAAGCGAAGTAACAAGTTTGTAACACCAACAACTTGAAGAATTTCAATTACTTTCATGTTTGGAAGATTCGATACGATCCATTCCCTGTCTCCTCATTCCCTATTTCCTTCGATATTATTTGAAGTTACTTTTCTGGCGAACAAGCCTCCTTAAATATGGTGCAAATGGTTATGTCGACTGAGTGGAAGTCCCCTTTTCCACCATTTGCACGGGCTGCCACGTCCCGCTCTATCACACCAGGGAAAAAATGTAGTAGTGATGAGTTATTGTTATATGCCCTAACGAATGAATGGAGCTGTGGATTCTTTTTTTTTTAAAAAAAGAAACGTTTTCTTTAAAGTAGGCGGCGAGCTATACGAGAACGGAGACAGCCTCAGTGAAGTGAGTTCTCGAGTACATGGAGCGAATAAATGTGCTATTTTTCAGCTCCTAGCATCATCATTTCCATACCTGCTTAACCTAATGAACGTAAACATTCCCGTCACTCCCAATATTGTTTTGATTGTGCTCTCTCTAGTTATGATGGCGAAGTGGTTGCCAAAAAAATGTGAAAGGAAGGAGTGTGTGTGTATGTGTGGAAGGGGCAGAGCTGAGCTGAAATTAAGTTCGTGTCGGTGGAAACCGGGTAGCGAGAAAAAAGGTACAAGATGGAAGGAGGGAATATTAGAGTTTCGGAGGCCTTCCGTCTTCGGAGCTATCGGTGTGATTTAATTTTATCCTAGGCCCTAAAAACCGGTTTCCTCTTGAGTGGCTAGAAGTTAAACTGGGATGGGGTGTGAATAGTAGGTATGAGCAACAGAAAGTAGGTGCACTTGTGCTGAGCAAATTTATAATTAATTTCGAGGCACAGGTGTATCCAGGCACAATGAGCGTTTAGCGTAACACGTTTCATTGGAATGTACAATAATTTCCATCATCATGTCATCCACTCAAAAAGGAGGAGAGGCTCCGTATGTTGTCGTCGTTTCAATAAAAGAAAAAGTTTCTTGTGCCCTTGCATGATGATTGGAATTAGTTAGTCTAAGTATACATATAACGAAAGGCAATCAAATTTTACTGTTTCTTCGTCTACTAAATTTCAACAAGTGCTGTTGCCTTCTTGGATGATATGCCCACCAAAAACAGAGTGTTCCAGTTTACCTATTTGTTTTGGGTAACGAGCTGCAGGAGTTTCTTTCATGGCTCTAAAAATGCTTGTTCAGCATATTACGAAAAAAAACCCTTCTGCTCCCTTCGTGTATATGGAACACGTACACATTGATTCCAGCTAAAAGACTTTCTCTGATGTAATGCAATAATCGAAAAAAGGGAAGCGTTCGGCTCTGATGATGATAATGATAATGTAACGGACGACTTACAGACACACGCAGACACACACACACATCTTGATATATATTGAACTCCGTTTTGTAAAATGGCGGTAAGTTTTCAAGAAAAATGGAAAGCAAATGTCTTTCCCGTCTTTACAGCACAATCCATAAAAATGGAATCAACGATGATGAGAACAGAGCTGGGAGCACAAAAGGAGTCTCCGCTCCGTTGTATTTTTTTATATATATTTCTGGGAGCGCATCACCATATCATCATCATATCGATTTCTTAACTAGATTGTCAGTCAGCAGCGGCGCGCATTTTTCCTGGTTACAGACATATAGTGAAAACTGGTCGGAGAAAACTTTTTACTTTCATTGCGGCACTAAACTACAGGTTGTTCTTGCGGGACGCCGTATAGTACAAAAGAAATGACGGAGCAGCTTTTCTGACATTTCCTTTGCGCCTTTATGTATTTATGACGGGGAGAGCGGAGTGCCGACGACGTCTGTTGCTCCCCGTCAGTTAATTCTGCTTAAGTAAGGGGAACCAACAGTGGAATCATTCTGATTAATATTGCTGTTTCATCAATTCATTCCCAGAAGTGTAGCTCCGGCACATATAGCCGTTCCGTCCGGAATAAGCCTGCATCAGCACTGCTAACGTGGCAGTTTATAACTTCACTTAGTGCGGCGCGGAAAAGCCACATGAAAGGTTTTATGCTTAGGCTCGTGTAATGAAAACGTGTGGTTGCTCCTTCCACTGCCGAAATAATGCACATTAGCACCGAGACACACACACTGGACCAAGCTCACTCCTCCTATTTGCTCGGGGTCTCCTCTTAGGTCAAAGTAATCAAGAAGACACCCTCACCTCCTCTCCTCTCCTCTCTCGTGCAAAGGCAAATCATAATAATTGTGCAGATCCTTTATAAAAAAAGAGAGACGGCATGCTGGGCAGACTTTTTTATGTGATGATGTGCCTCTCCTCACATCCATTCCCTGCTATAGCCCATTAATTCATTCCCTCCACTTCTCGTTTCCCCAGTTAATTACGCCAGTACGCCTGTTGTTTTCGCTCACTGTAGCGAACGACCTACTCGGAGGAGCTTTGCGTGCTCGACTCATGTAGGGAGCGCGCTAGTGTCCTCAGGGAATAATTTCTCCTCTCAACATTCCTTTCTGCACCTTAAATGAGTAGTAAACTGTTTGTGAGTTCTAATCGGCGTCATAGAGCACGTCACTGACCTTTTGCTAGGCAGGAATCTTCAGCAGAAATGACTTAAACTGATTGTGAGTGTGAAATGAGATGGAAAAGTACAAAAGCAAAAGAAGGGCAAAAAGGAGAGCGCCAGCAGAGAGGAGAGCATATGCAATTTCGGAACGAGAGAACGTGAACTCGGCTCCGTTTTTAGTTCCTCTGAAGCGCTACTTGTGTGTGTGCTCAGCTGTGTGCGTGCACGGCGGAAATGCCGAAATTCCGCTTGTAGTTTTTGCAAAACAAAAAAAAAAAATATGTGTGCAGTTTATATTTTTATATTAAAAATGTATATATAAATATATCGGGGAAAATATTGCAGAAATTTTGTTTTCTGTGTCGCTCTATCACGCAGCGATGTGTGGTTGGTGGAGCTCTACTTGATTCTGTATACTTTTGGAGCTGCGATGACGTCTGCCGCTACGCTGGATTGACTAGATGAGAATTTTATTTGTTTGGCAAGCACGAAGCTGATTGCAATAAAAACTAGTTGACGACATCCGCTCCCCCATTAAATTCTCACAGTAGAGTGGCAAAGCCAGTTAGTGAGTGGATGTCGGGACAGGAAAGAAAATCGTTTTATTTCGTCTCTCTGTTGTCCAAAAGTGTCAGCAGTTGACGATTCCAGATTGTGAGATGATTTCCTTCCTCCATCAATTTTAAGACTTTGTCGTGAGAGCGTTGTATGCGTACGAGGGAGCCCTTGAGTTTGAGTCACAATGGCAAACCTTGTGATCCTGTTGTAAAGTTATTATTCTTTAACGGGCGTTCCGTCTGTCGTAAAAAATGAGCGCTAAAAAGAGCGGCGCAAAAACAGAGCAAAAGCTTCCAGAGATTGGAAATGCATTTCCTCTTCCCACTTCCATTTCATTTTACTACAGATTTCAAACGAGATTAAAAATTCCCTACGTAAACTACCCGTTTACCAAGAAAACTTTAAGTGGCTCTGAAGCTCAACATCCTTTACAGTGTAATGCAAACAGCGCCGTAAAATGTTTTATTACTTCAATAAATCAACCAGATAAATTGCTACCTACTACACCTGATATCCCCTCTAATGAAACTCGCACACATTCGCCTGAGACACTCTCGAGAAGTCAATAAAATTTTCACAAAATTAGAATCGTCCACTAAAAGGATTTTACTATAATTATTTTAAAAGAAATTACTATTCCCATCGCGCATCCGCTCCACTATCCTATATCTAACCTAGAAATGAGTTGAAACAATGAATTGGAGCAGATGCTATGTGTTTATAGCCGCTCATTAAATAAACAGCTATCCAGTAGCAGTTCTATTGGAACAACAACGCCGCACAGCTCACTAATACCACAATGACAACAACAAAACAACCACAACAGACGACCATAGGTAATATCATTATCTTCTTTCTCCCCTTAAGCCATTTGCAAAAAGTAAAAAAAAAATATATTCTACATGCCGCTCCATGCCGTCTCATGGAACCCTTTTGCAAAAGCATCCACTCCTCTGGGTGTATCTCCTCCAGCACCAGTTCCACTACTTGGAACAGCATTAACTGTAATTGAAGGTGGATCAGGCGATACTTCCAGGGAAAGAGAGAAAAAGAGAGCACAATATCATGTTTTTTTCATGACGGAAAGCAAGCCCCGCACACGCAGAGTGTACACAAACATGTAGATCGTCAAAAACGATCCCATTCCATTCTATTGCATTGTTGTCGTCTCAAAATTGTGGATTCCACTTGTTTTTCTCTCCCTACCAAATACTTTTGCGAAAGTGAAATGAAAGTGACAAAACTAAATGCTCGAAATATGTGTGCACCAGCACGCCGAGCAAATTGTTGCGAATGAATAAACAAACGCAACCGTTTTTATCTTGACACTTAGAAATTAAAGTGGAATTTCGGAGGGAGAGAAAGAAAAAAAATCGCTCTCGGAAAAAAAGAAAGGATAGAAAAAATCCGTGCTGCAGTGTCACGTGGCATTGAGCCACCACAAAAAAAATATATAGAGAGAAAAGTTTTGCATAGAAACAAAATTTATATCAGGCTCACTGCCATCCCAGCAATATTTTTTAATTTGTATTTTTTTTTCTTTTTAAAAAATAACTTGGAGTGAGAACGGAGGCTAAACAGTAACACTAAACAATTTACACTATCTAAATTACGGTTATGACAAGTGTCTCCTTCCATAGCACTTTTATACTTTGGTAAATAGCAGTTTATCTCTTTCTGGTTATATAACTTGTCTCTGGTGACCTAAACTATAAGCCACGAGGGTACTCTTTTCTATCTTCATTTGTTTTTCTTTGATCCACTTTTCCCATCTCCAACAACCTATACACATTTTAATAGGAAAACTATAAGTATTTTCCTTCCGAGAGAAACGTGAGCCCGAAGATAAAAAGGGAATTGTTTATTCGCTCGCTACAAGACTTGAAGAATATTGCCGCTGTGATAATAGGAAATTTTTTTTTCTCTTCCCAAACTGGCAGCTTACTTCCAAAAATTTCTCCGTAATGCCCTTAGTTTTGCACATAAAGCAGAACGCAAGTTAATGAATTTGTGTGTTTTTTTTTGTTTCAGCAGCGTCTTCGCGTAGTGCCGTAAAAAGTTGGAAAATAGACAGGAGGATGTACCTTGAATTTCAACTACACTTTAAAGGTTTTGTTTTGGTTTTGTATTCATGTACCGTTTTGCAGAGAAAGGAAAGAATTTTTTTTATTTGTAGCATTTATTGAATTCGGAATGACTATGTTAAAGAGCTTCCTGAGTGTATTTTGGAGGGGAATGGTTGAGCGAGTTGCCCGTAATGTGGCCGTTCTCCTTAATACATCCCAGCGAAGGTTGCCAGAGAAATATTATTAAACTGATAACTCCAATATGCATGTCCTCCTCTGGAGGATTATGAGCACTCCGATTGAGCTCCATATACATATCCTGTACTCTGCAGTTCTTGGCGTCTCTAAATACACTTCCTCCTCTTCCTCTCTTTCCTGTGGGGAAAGTAGTGTAATATAAATGGCTCTTTTATGCAACAAATAAGTCGAGAGCCAGGCAGGCTGAACACGTACAGCTCCTATTGTCACTTTTTACAGAGTTTCGGCCGGAGACGAGCCTGAGCAGGGGAGGAAAACGCACTATTCATTTTTTGTCATTTGTTATCTCAAAAAAACGTGCTTGCTTTACAAATCAACAGCGCCAGTTTTGCAATACAGCCGCTATTTTAATGTCTGGTGACGATCACTGAGACCGATGAAGATGGGAACGGTGATCAGTGTGTGTATATATAGCTCCAGTAATATATGTATGCATGCATAAATATGTGAGCCAAGCGAGTTTTCCGAGTGGCTCACTCATTTTCTGGTGTAAGCCGAAATTCGCTCCCGCCAGCCCTGGCTTAGGGGAGCACTGCGGAGGGAAAAGGGGAGACTAGATTATGTAATTAGAACAGTAGCCATACACAGGATCGTCCTTGTCATCTCCATTATGGAAATGTTCAATAAAGGAATACGACTATGTTTATTGCAGTATTGGGCTCAGCCAAATATTGCACTTGCTATAGGAAGGCGCAGAAAGAGAAAGGAGATAAATAGTTAGTCTAATGAGACACCACTCAACAAGATTATTCGGGGCTGGTGATGAGAGGCATCCATATCCAGCCTCCATATTTACCAGAAGTGAGCAGTGCTCAATTTCTCCTCGGGATGAAAAAAAAGAATAATTCCGTCCAGATGCATATAATGAATACATACATCAACTTTTATTTTTTTAGGGAAATGCCATAAGTTTAATAGTAATGTTCATCAGAGGGCTGCTTCCCTTCACTCAAGTCCTGTCTAGAAGATCCAGAAGGAGTGGGGGAAAGTCCTTTGACCTTTTCAATAAGGCAGGATGCAGTTGCTATTATATTAAATAAATACAATGAGGAGGAGAGGAGGATGTGATCATGCAGGCGGTCGAGCGAACCTTGCCCTTAAAGGAGAATAAGCGGAGAGGATCTGGCTGGAGAAGGGAGCGGGAAGCGCGAACAAAAACTAAATAGATAGCGGATGCGGTGGATTGGGTAGAGGAGCAGTTATAAGGTCATCTGTATGCTGTACTCGAAAGAGGAGAGAGATAAAGAAAAGAATGTTTACGTCAGAGTTTTAGTGTTCAAGCTAGACGCATAGCATTTTTTTTGCTCTTATTTCCCGGCATCATCGCATATAAGCAAAAGTAAGCACACACACTCCGCATCATCCGTATAAGGGTAATAACAACAGAGAAAAAACAATTCGAATCCAGAAGAGGAAAGTGGAGAGAACGAAAAAAAAAGATGAGAGGAGTGAATAAAGGCATGGGAGAAAAGGGAGAGAGATATAAGTTTCGAGCTCGTTGTGTGCTGGTGCAAGTTGTGAGCTTAATTGCACTACATCGCAATAAAATGAAATCCTCTCATTCATCACCCGAAAATTTCATCCTTTAGATAAAAATATAATTTTGAAATTGACTGTTGTGGAGGGTTCGTTCTAGAGAGAGAGAGGGAGGGAAGAGATAGAGAAAAGGAAAAGTAAGGCATAATGTGATGATGAGAGCGATATGATATGAGGAGAGGGGGAGATGGATGCTTCGTGTCCCTTTGACGCGTTTTTCATGTGCACAAAGTTGAGCGCTAGCAGAAACGATTTTTACTACTTCACTACACTACTTTTTGCCACGTACATGAAGTGGAAATGAGTGTGTTTGTGTGTGAAAAGTGAGAACTAGGTATTTATATATATTAGTGGGCGTAAACAAGTCATCACATTTGCGGTAGTAGATGTATCTTACTTTTTTTTGGCTTCTCGACTTTATAGTTGCACTTTTCGTGCTCGTCGCTACTTATTTTCCCCAAAAATAAAGGGCCTCGTCCGTGCTTGCCACTCTCTCTCTCTGAGGACACCCATGAAAAAGCAAAGGCTTTAATGCGTAGTAATTAGAGCTGGGAAGAGAAATTGAAAATTATGATAGTTTACTGCGTAGCCCTCCTTCTGCCACTCGTTCATTGGTAATCAAGCCGCATTTCATAAACCGTGACATGCCAAGTTTGACTTAACCCTGGGATGAGTAATGAGGCGTTACCGCGAGTTTGTGGCTAATCTGAATTAGCTTATTATATATTTATTCTGAGATGGATTTTAGCAGCACTTCTGACAGCGGCGTTAGGCTTTTCACGTTTCTTAAAGGAAAATTTACATTATTCGCTCAAAACTTTTTAATTTTTATGACAGACTGACAAGCCACAACATTTTTAGGGTAATTTACAGATTTTTAAAGAGATATTGAATTTAGTAGGAGTAGGAGGAAGGGGAGTGGGGAGCTTGTTAAGGAGCGTGGTATAGCGGGATGGAAGCGGCGGTGGTGGCTGCAGAGAGTGTTCTCGTTAGCATTTCCCGTCCACCGTAATATAGAGAAATGTGTCGAGGTTTTCATTAATGCATGGAAAAGTTTCATTAATTATAAACTTTTTGAACGGCCTGGCGGTGGTTCTCATATTTGATACAGTTTTGACCAAAATTGTATCAACAGAACGTGAGCTGATGTGGTGAGCGTGATTTTGCATGCTACACTGAGCGAAACGGTATCACTTAAAAAAGTGGCTCGTCGTGATAGAAAATGAGTGCGCAAAGAGGACGAAGGATGGTTCATTTGAGTAGCGGAGTGAGTACAGTGATTTTGCGATAAAGATGAGAAATGAGCTGAAATTAAATGAAGAAAGGGTGATATCGTTCGACTTACCCCACAAGTGGGAACCGGTGAGCTGTTCGCTTTGGGATCTCAGGGCATGAATGATCAGCGTGCCGTTGCCATTGGTCCCATTGCCCCCTTGCTCGTAATCTTCCAGACTCCCGTTCTCGTTTCCCGATTCGTACATGTTTAGTCCATCAATAGAGGCCTGATTCAAGTCCAACCCATTCAGAGCTGTCCCATCTCCCTCCATTTTTACTCTGCTCTGTACCTACCAGCTCCTCTGTCCTTGTGCAAGCTACAGCAGGTCCGCAGTTAAATATTTTTTTTTGGTCTACCAAGTGTCTATATAGAGCCCAAAACTTTTACAGAAATTAATTGAATTTCACTCGTTACAAGCTAAAGTTTTTTATGGCAACTTGATGCCATGAAAACGTCAAAACGCTCCCTTGTTCGGATGATTAGTTGATAATGCCAGCGATAAGAGAAACAGAGAGAGAGAGTCACTTCACACACCTAAGCCTACTTCTCAGGGAACTCCCTCCCGCCCTCATCACTCTCTATACGATCGCTTCCCTGCATTATTTACTTATCATAGCCGCACATGGCGCATTGAACCGCAGTCACTCAGTGCTCCACAACAAAGGAAAGCCTTTCTTCACCTCTCCTAAACAAGCACATAAGTTCTCCTTACAATTAGGCCCTTCCAGCCAGATCAGCTAACTGGCAGACTATCCTGGCACTGATTCCTCCTTTCCCCAAAAACTCCCCTTTCATAAAATAAATGAAACTGTTCCGAGATGTTTATTAGAGTAAATTGAAAACGGAGTGATAGTATCTGCTCACAAAGTTCTCTGTACTGCGGAGGGCAACTTTCCCTCTCTGTGTAAGGATGTAGCAACAAACGTTATTACTCAACCCATTTGCTCTTCATAAGTAACTCAGCTTTCTTCTCTTCTTTTCCTCCCAAGAAGCTTGCGTACTTTTTTTACTCTACACAAGTTACAACAAATTGAGAGAAATTTCCTTTTGTCCTCGCTCCCCCTAAGTACATCAATCAGGGGAACTCTCGCCAGCTCCCTTTCATACACAAGATATGAGCTATGTGAGAGTACTTCATGTTCATGCATGCCCTTACATACAGATCACTACGGGGAACCCCTCTCCACTCACAGTTTTTAGCACTTTGTTATATTGGAAGTACTTGATGTGACAAAACAACTTGTTTGTAGACGCAATAGTGATTTGAAGCTCTCATCACTCCGAGGAGCAGTAAACTTTCATCACTCCTACCCCTGCATACACCGTTTTTTTCCTCCAGTCACTTTTTTTTCTACAAGAAAATTTTTATTTTTTAGTTTAGTGTAAGTTGGTAGCGAAAAGAGTTGCGCTCATTTTTCAGCACAGAAAAATGACAATGTAAGGACATTTTTCAGCTTCTCTCCAGCCCAACCAAGATAATAAGGGTAATTGCAAGAGTAAGGGTTTGGAAATGACACAGCGGGGAGAGAAAACTCTGTAGCAGCTATATCATCATCACTGGTTTGAAACTAATAGTACGAGTGCCTCTGCAACTAACAACACTCACATTTACACAAGACGATGGTCCTTTCCACTAAATTTAATGTATGTGATGCTGCCACTGCTTCTGCTGGTGGCGGATAGCACTTACGTCTCCTTTTTTTGTCATGCAAGGATGCCACCACAAAGTCACAAAATAAATTTTTTTCTCTGTAGTACTTTGTCCCTACTCACCCAGTTTCGGTGATAATGGTGATGAGGTTGATGATGGCGGCAGTCTTAAGGTAGTGTGGAGTAATACAAGCAACACTATTAGCAGAGCAGACGTTCGCTGGCACTCACCAGTTGTTCGCGTGTGATCCAGCTGCTGACACGACAGTGAAAGTGGAAGTAAGTGAACTCTCCTCTCTTTATGATGAGTTTGGTGGAGCTGATGATCATAACTTGTTGGAAAACTGATCTCGGCGTATTCCTTGCGGTGGTGTTTGTAGTTGAAACAGTGGCCGTGTGGCAACTGTGAAAACATTCTTTTTCCGAGTTATTCTTCTCCACAGCAGCACCATTTTTCGGGGAGACACCTATAAAAAGCGGCTAGGTAGCCAATATCTTTTATGTATATTTCCCAAAGATGCCCGTTTCCTTTTTTTTGCTTTTTGCTCCTGCTAGCTCCAACGCCGCAACTATGGTTTACAGCAATGCACGGTAATAATAAGAGCCAAAATGTGCTCTTCCTCCTTTCCCGGTGCTACTACTTGAAATGAATGAAATACGCGTAGCGAACCGAGTTCTATATTACTATATTCATGAAATTGCTCCGCGACTTGTTCCACACAGCAAAAACGGAGAAAGGTACTTTCACTTTTGGTGACATATATTGGTTGCCCAGCCAGTGCGATGACAGAAGATGGAGAGAAGTAGATACAAAGAAAAAAGAAAGTGCATATAAAATTGTGATTTTCCTTGGAGAAATGTACAAGAAGTATTGAATTTCCCTCGCTCTCCGGCTCTCTAGCGCTCTCTCTCCAGAATACAACTGGCAATATATTATGGAAGAACTGTGTAGCCCATCATTTAGCTAGAAGAGTTGTTATTGGGTTCCATCACTTCGTCTGTTTCGACCTCGAAAAGTTAACGTTCATGTTTTTCTCTCCCTTCCCTTACTTTGTGCACCATCTCAAAGCAAACGATGAGCTTCTGGGAACAAGGAGACCTTTTGCGTAGCACACCCTACTCTGGAAAACACTACCTTTTTACTTTGAGTATTTTCTAAGGGAAGAAGAAACACACCGAAAAGTTGTGAAAAAGTGTCGCAAACAATAGAGTCGTACACAAGTAAAAAAATCATCAAAGACGAAGACGTGTAGCAATGAAGGAGAGGGAGGAGGAGGAGGTGACGACCAACCGAATCTATTTATTATCACAAAGTATTGTAGTTGAATTAGACAGCGAAAGTTGTCCGTGGAGGAGTAGAACATCCAATATTACGTATTATCTTTACTTTCGGCTTTTTTTTCTCTTTTCCACTTTTCCCCAACTACTTTCGAATTTCTTTGAGAAAAGAAAGGGAGTGAGTAAGTAGTCAACTTATTAATTACCCTTTTCTCTCTATTATCCTATATTACTACTACTGCTCACTCCACACTTGAGTTGCAAATAATAGGAGGGAAATTAGCAGTATATTTCTGTTGATGCTCAGTGGGCCTGTTGAGAATAAAAATGTTTTGTGCTTTTTCTTATCTTCTTTTTTTTTGGATATCTCCGTGGTTTTTATTTAGCCAAGTAAGCGGGCTCCCAAACTTCCTCGCGGGCTCTCCCACTTGAAAGACGTTTCCTGGAACAAGTAAAGAGAGAGTAGCCTGTTAAGATTTAATAAGAACTAATTATTAGTTTGGAATATATTGGGGATGGATGCACAAAGCTCATTTCTAGAGAGTTTACGCGATGCGACCTCTTCACTATATACTGATCAGTTTCCGCGCCCGCAAGGAGAAGAAAAAACTTCACTTTTCCAGGCAAGTGATTCGAGCCAGACACGGAATGCAGACAAATAAATATATGTGTCGAAACGGTTTGCGTTCCCTTTTGTGAAACATGTTGCGTTAACTGCTAGTGCTCCTAATGCCAGAAACTTTCTTCCCGTAAAAAATTACACGCCATTTCTATTTGCATGGACGACGACCATCTGTACACGTTAGCTGGTGTTTTGAGAAAAATCGCCATGTCACTCGCGCTTTTACTTGAGTTAATGGAGTCCACCGGTAAAATAAGTAATGGTGATGGTACCACCACTCGTCTATTTATACTTTCACTTGTGTATAAAAGATACATTATTATGCTCGTTCATGCCTCGCAACCACCACCGCAATGAAAGACAAGGGAAAGGGGAAAAAAAGTAAAATGCTTTTAATATTTGATTAATTCAAGCAAGAATCAAGCTCCACTATTGCTTTTCTTAATACATTTCCTCCCATTCCTTTCTCTTTATTTTTGTTTTGCATGAGTAAGCACATTATTACGGGAGTGTAAGAAGTTGGTGAATCCAAGCAAACTCTGCGAGTACACAGAGAGGACAAGATGCGCCCGTAAGAGTCTTCGCCCTTCTCTCTTTCTTTCTCTCACTCTATCTACTCATTTCTTTCATGTAATACATAAAACAAAAGTTTCAACTTTTAGTTTGGTTGAGTTGTTATCCTTGTTGTTACTCCTTTTTTTATATATTTTACTTCCTCTCAGGTACGAAACTCGTAACGTTCCTCTGCCAGCTTGTAATAGCAGCAGCGGCTTTGTGCTCGTCCATGCCGAAGCGCTCTATAAGTGGAGCTGCTCTTCCTGGAGTCCCCCTCTCTCGCTCTTTGAACGGGAAACCGAAAAGAGCCGTGCTCCTGTTTACTGCTGCTGAAGCTCCCGCTAGCACTGCCAAAGCAGAGAAATCTGCAATTAAGCGCTGTGCTTCACCTCTCTGACACGCGTCTTTCCTTTTCTCTCACACTCCTCCCAAAAACTGGCACCACAATGTCATGCCAAAACATTTGTAAATGAGCACGTACATTTCATTCTTGCACAGTGGCTAAAAACGGTAGATATTGGAAACAGATAAATACATATAAATAACTACACTGCTAAACGGCTGGTTCGAGCTGGCTTCCTTGTTTCCTTTCAAATCACACACTAAATGTACTCTCGAATAGGTGCAATATGCCGTACTTGGCTGTACTTGCCTTCGGAATGGGCGATAAAAGCTGCGAAATTATGGGATGGGAACCTACTCATTTTGCAATCTTGTAATTTAGGACATGATAAGATATTTCAATGGGCAATGGCATGGAAATGGAACTACTACTGCGGAACGGTTATGAGCAACATGCAATTTTCAATGACTTTGCATGCAGTGCTTGCAATTGCGAACCCTACTCCTGTGCACAGCCGACAAAAACAAAAACAATTTCCAACCCAAGTAGTATCTCCCTACAACCCTTTATAAATTCATCAGTAGCAATTGAAAACTTAAAAACTTAACAGAGCTTTGTAAATTTTGAATGTCGGTGGCCACGTAGTAGCTCTCTATGTATTTTCGCAGTTGCTCTAGAATTTGAATTAACTTTTTTTTCTCCTTTTACGGCCCACCACTGTAATGAAGTATGTAGTGTGTAGTACAGTGGAATGTTGTTGACGACGCAAGAGTGGAACCTTTCATTGTTAATTCAACATCCATTTTTTTCAATATTACTCCCATTATTGCTCAAGTGGATTTATGCTGAATACGAATGGGGACTATTAATGGTATAAGAGGAAGCGAAATGGACTCAAACTACAAGCCTGTGCATAGCTCAACAGGATGGAACGTAAGCGTCACCACAAAGAACAATACTGAGCATGAAGAAAACTGCTTGGAACTTACATTAGTTAACGCGCTTTCCTTCCAAGATATTTCAATATCATATTCCCATTGTCGTCCATTAATGAATAATTCATTTTCCGCTTAACCTTATAATAATCCATGTCAATAAACTGTAATTGCCAGCATGCATCCCAAATGTGTACAGTTTTTTTTCTCTCGTATTAATCGCTTTTCTCTCTTTGTATCTCATTTACGTTCAGCGTAAGAGAAAGAATGAATGGCAGGATGAGAGCTGCCGCCGTTTTCCGCTAACAAAGATAAAAAGAGCAATTGCTCAGTTACTTATGAGAATGTATTAGAAAGGGACACAATATAATTAGAGAAATGACATGTGCCTAATTACACGATTCCCTTTTTATGCTCCGCCACTAAGCATTAGAGTGACACGATATAAATAGCTTTGATGGCAGCTCCAAATACGGCCTGCTTACGCCTATAGAAATATAGAATGACGTGTGCAGACATATGCATACTGTCCGTCATGTTAGAGCTTTTTCAATATTATTTTTTTAAAAAGTAATATTCATTCGTTTGTGAAGGGGATGGAATAACTTTTTAATATTTATGGATGTACCTGTCTTTGCACTGTTTTAAATGCAACCTTGCTAGTGCGCTGCTCCATGACAAACATGGGTTGGTGTTTTTCTGCATCGCTGTAAGTAAAGTTACAATGTTATGCTTTCTGAAAAGTTGGCATTTCACCATTTCATCGTCAACCATTTCAGACTACTCAGACCATGCCATGTATTTTTCACTCAGGTGTAGCTTGAAGCGTATAAAAAAAAGGGGGGAAAAAGGAGTCCAGCCAAAGAGCTCAAGTAAGATTTGTCAACAATTGAATAAAAATACAAAGTTGGGCAAAGTACTCGAAAGCACGGTGGCTTAATTCTGCAATTCTAGGAAGACAAATCCAACTCACTCAGTGTGCCAACAACAGGTGTACAATAGCACAGAAAAGAAAAGTGTGGATGACAATCCGTTTGCCAATACTTCAGTGATATAATAGCTAGCCTCATCACTATATTAATAGAAAAAACAGACTGGGGCAAACTATAAAGAGCCGGCCTTAATTTTTACACCCGAGTAACTTCTGAAAACCCGTGTGAAAGAGGAAAATTTTCTAAGGTTCTTTCCAGTATTTATCTGACTGAGCACACCTTGCAAGCACCCCATAGTTTATTGTGATGTTTCTTTTATTTCTTTCAGCACACTTTTTGACCTTTCACTCTCATCCTATTTTTTAATAGGATGCAAACTACGTAAAAAAATTTTGTTCCAGAGAGAGAGAGAGAGAGAGAGAGAGAGAGAGAGAGAGAGAAAAGAGTAAAACGCTAAAGACATTATTGTGCTTGGGTAATAATAGCATAGTCTTTATTTACTTGCATTGCCCATTGTTCAGAGAAATGAGAGAGTCTCTTCTATTTATCTTGTCAGAGCACTTGGCCACTCATCCAAGCAAAATGATGGTGCTGATGATGATAATCCGGATTGTCTTGGGGCATCTTGAAAATAAGGGAGGGAGCCTCACAGCAAGCAAACAAAAAACGGAACAGTTTTATTTTTATTGTTATGACTACGAGCGTGACAAAGAGTGCTATACAGTTACTCACTATTTTGCATTTTATTACTCAATGCATAAAACGGAAAAGTATGTATTAATGAGATAAAATAATAAGTAGCGGAATAAGACAAAAACTTTGTGTTCTGCTTCACACTACTACCACTACTGCTACCCTCCACTATTTTTTTGTTGCTTGCAAGCTATCTCTCTCGAGATTGTCAAATTACTTTTTTGTTATCATCATCACAATGAGTTTCAAAAAATTATGAGCGGGGTGCAGGGGAAAGCGAGATAGAGGAGAGGGAAAGCGCTCGAGGATGGAGCGCTTTTGCTGTTGTGCTCACAGAGGAGTGATTTTGTATAAGAATTTTCAGCCTTCTCTTCACCGCATGTGTCTACTGACCGCAACCAATTTTCATGGTGAATCTTGCACAATCAGCTCAGTATTAGTGGGAGTGAAAGAGGAGAAAAAAAGCGTTCATTATATGTTTTGGCCTCTTGTGCACCGTTTCTTATTCAACGTCAAAGTTTGTTGTTGATGATGAGGACGGGAAAACTGCGAGGAGAGATCGCAAGGAGGAAAAAAAGGGTAGCGGGAGCTGAAAAAAAAAGTGAGAGACAAGGCTGGATTAGGAGAGCCCCTAATAAAGTGTTTTTGTCTGTTGTGTATACTTACAGGCAACAAAGTATAAAAAGACGGGAGGGAAAAGTGATGCTATGGGTATAGGGCATAAATGCAAACGTAGTGTCCTTCTTGTTATCACGACCACTTACTTATTTTACTGGATACCACAGCAGACGACACCACAATCTTTATGTGACCACCGAGAAGAAAAAAAGAAGAGTTTTGTGTTGTGTCCTCTTCCCCCTTTTTTCTGCTTTAATCTTGCGAAAAAAGATTTCAGTTTGTGATTCCGCTTCGTGCGCTGAAACTGCTGGTCACAGAGAGATGTGTCTTATTACATCCATCAGTTCAAGATTGCATCTCGTGGACTAAAAATATCAGGGCTACTAATACTTATATGTAATCCTGGAGCACTAGGGCGCCTTTCTTGCACTTCCAGTTTTAAAAAAGAAATCTTAATTCAAGAATCTGGTAATCTATTTATATTGGTACTTTACATCAGCAGAGCCAAGGAAAAATCTTGCGGACGAGTATTGTTCCATGCATTTCTTTTCCATTTTGGTAATGATATTACGAGTCGCTCTGCAAACACAAAACTGCTAGTAGGGGCTCTTGCCGTCTACTTTTCTGTTCCCGTATCCCACAAGGACACAAAGAAGAAGAAAAAGAAGAAGAAGAAGAAGAAGACTGTTAAAGTTACACAAATGCCTGCACCCCTGAAAAAAATCACGAACGGAAACGTCTGATCGAATAAAAATTTAGTTTACTTTTGGATTGTGTGCGGGATCATAGGAGAGGGAGCACTAGCACACTTCCAGCAGTGTCTTTCGCAGTGCGCCTATTTGGCCACTTCCGTGAGAAATATGCATGCCCACACAGGCTGCACGACGGCACGGAGACAAAGAGACAAGTTAGATAATAGAATTCAGAGTACGTTTATCTAAGTAATAAAAATGTGAATAAGTTTAGTGGGAAATGGGAGAAACGACGACGGCGGGGAAAGACTGTGGAAAATCTGTTTGGCTGTGCTCCGTGCCACTTCTCACTGTATTGTTTGTTTTCACACTTGGGGCTAGGTGAGTAGCTTCGTCAAAACTTTTTTCTCAAGTCACTCTCACTCAACGATCAAAACATGAGGCTATTAGAGAGTCGCCGAGCAAGCTGTGCTTCAAGTGGCTAGCGAAACAAGGGTTTAACCGTGTGGCTCACGGACTTAAACAGGCTGACAGGAAAAAGTGAAATTATGAACCACTACACCCACCGCCAACTACCGCACACGTACAAACACACGCCGTTATTATTATTGGTGTGCAAGTGGCTGCTCACTCACTCCTTTTAGCGTCCTGCTGGAACTGGAATTGGAAGAAAAGAGAGTTCCACTGCTGTTATTATGGAACAAGATGATTATTATGATGGGATGATCAGCTTGACGAGGACGAGAGTCCCAAGCTACATATAAACTTGATAGCTTTTATTTGAGTTTTGCGAAGAGACAAAATAAATAGAATAGGATGATAGTACGGAGGAACGGTTGTTCCGTCTCGGACGAGCGTGTTGAGAGAAGTAGTGGAAAGAGACGAGACCAGGCTGATGTACCGGAGTAATCTGTGATTCGACCCGTTTCTCTCACAGCTCACCTCAGCTCACAGCAGAAGTGGAAAGGAAGTTGCCGAGGAAAATCTCAAAGTCTTAAGTGCTTCGAGCAGAGAGAATGCTTCTCCTTTCGTCGTCATTTTTTACGTACCAATCTACGTACGTACATTTACGCCAACTCTTCCCCTGTGCTAGAGAGAGAGTCAGAAAACGAGGGAGAGAGTCAGAAAAAAGCTCGAACACACACTCACAAATATACACGGCGTAGAGAGACAAAGAGAAGCGG
>JAHZND010002347.1:0-12505 GCA_027744115.1 Acrocyrtus sp. NNG-2020
TTCTCGTCGCAATGGTTGTCGCCATTGCTTCTGCTGCTGCTTCCCCAATTGCTGACCCATCTCCACTTCCAGTCCCACGTCCAGTTGCTGCCCCACAATACGTTCTTTACTATGGATAAGGATATTAATGATTTCCAGATCTGATTTGAATACTCAAAAGTGACTCCAACCTGCATTTTGCTTTAGATGCTGCAACATATGAATTTGTAGAATGACATCAAATACAAATAAAAACGACTAAGACTAAAATAATTTCTTCGTTTCTCATTTTATTGTTTATTTAGACAGCATTGTCATTACATTTTGCAATTTATTTAAGTTATGGTTAGTTGTTAGTTGTTAAAACTTATTTTCTTACTAAGGCTAGTCTTGTTTAGGTTGTTCTAATCGTAAGTAGATCAGCTTCAAGAATATGTTTTATATCAACTACCAAGTTCTATTAAAAATCCCTCAGTTCATACTACAATGCTCAATAAAATTAATTGGGGAAGGTGATAGACATAATTCAATTATAATTAGGAGCTCCTGATAGTCTATACGATAGCCTATTACCGATAAAAATAAATTAACACAGGCTACAAACGAACACTTGCCTTGTATAAAAATGAAGTGATTAATCGCAAATGATAATAATTTAGTTGCTGAAAAAATAAACAGAAACAGGCTATACCCTGCATCTAGTTTCCACCAAGTTAATTATGCGGCGATAGTACCACCCTCTACATCATATAAAACTAACTTGCAGCAGCCTGCACTCACTGGTCGTTTCACCACTAGTACCAAAGTTCAAAAACTTTTCTCATGTCGAAAAAAGAGGTAATACCTCCTCAGTTCTTGCTCTATTTTCTCACTTCTGCTTTCGTGGTCGTTTCGCTCACATCTCAACAACCACTTCGCTTCAATCCAAGGATCATTGGTTAACCATATTATTTCTTACTGTTACTTTCAGTTTTAACAAATCTAATTGATAATCTTAATCAATTTAAATTAAACTATCTCAGGTTTCTATTATTATATTTCTATTAGTATTCTTTCGAACAGCAATGGGGAAAAGTTCTGTTTCCTCTTCCAGCTCGGATGAAAGTCATCGAAGGAGGAAGAAATCTCACAAACAGAAGAAAAAGGAGAAGAAGTCTCAGCTCGCAAAATCAGTCAGTTTTCTGACTGATGCAGTTCAGAAAATTAGTTCAGTGCTTAAAATTAATTTAGACGAAGATCCTCGTCGCTCTAGGAGCACGAGTAGAGACCGAAGTCGTTCTCCTGTAACCCTTGGAAGAAATGTGACGGATGAAAGATCACCGTCACAACCACGCTCTCGTTCACCGTTCTCTGTCCCCCTGGGGGACAATCCCAATGCCGATCGATCTGATAAGCCTGTAGCAAACGAAACGTGGACAGGTACTGAAAAGGATGACGTTGTTGAACTCCATGCACCATCAGAGGAATTAATTGCTTTACTGGGAGCTGACCCAGGACAAGCACAAAAATTTGGAGCTGACCTGCATGCGGCAATTGCAACGCGCTGGCAAGATATTTCAAAATCAGGTCTTCCAAAAGAAGAACGTGACCGCATCAAAGGGCTGTTTAAGCCTCCAGCTAATTGTGAGTATGGGCCTCCCTCTCTCAATCCAGAGCTGACTAAAGCTATCATACCAATTGTCAAAGGCAGGGATGATGAATTGACGCGCATTCAAGGAAACGTACAGGTCTCTATTAGTGGACTTGGTCAGCTACTCTCAAATCTGATTACTGATCCCAGCAAAGTAACTACAAATGACATAATATCTCAGGTCAGCGACGCTGCAAAGTTTTTAGTGGGAACTCAGTACTCAATCTCCTTACATAGGAGAAGAATTATTAAGGATAGCGTCAGGGATGTATCCATGAAGGAAGTGCTTACGGAAGCAAGTGTCTACCCACATCTATACGGATCTGATTTGACACACAAAATCAACCAAATGCAAGCTGTTGCTAAAGTCGGAAATGAAATCAATAAGAGGCCTCCTGCTACTTCAAGTTCACACTCAGAGAATAGTTCTCGGAGACGTCCTAGCAGCTCTACCTCATCATCACAAAGGAATTTAAACTCTTATCGCCCACTCCCGACCCGATCCAATCCACGGAAACAAGGACCTAGGAGTGGGCGCCCACACCAGAAGTAATGTCATTACCACCAAATCCAGTCTTCTCCGAACCAACCAACATGGTAAGTTTGGCGGGATCGTTAGCATCACGTTTATTAGAGTGGAAATCTATCGGAGCTCCATCTTATATCTTAAAAATTATCAGTGGATATTGTATCCCATTTGTTAGCGAACCTGTTCAAACTAAAGAACCACCCCAGCCTAAATTTAACGTTTTAGAAACCGCTGAAATTGAAAAATCAATTCAACATTTAATTGAAATGGATGCCATTCAACAATGCGTAGACTGTGTATCAGACTCGCAATTAACCTCTTGTTTCAAGACTGTCTTTTAACAAATATTGATTTACAAGACGCATACTATTCCGTCTCAGTGCATTCAGATTACAGAAAATTTTTACGATTTCGATGGAATGGTCAGCTTTACGAATTTACATGCTTACCATTCGGTTTAACTACGGCACCGTGGGTGTTCACAAAAATAATGAAAGTTGTTTCAACCTATTTACGCAAGCAAGGAATGCATGTTGTTGTGTACTTGGATGACATTTTAAATATTAGTCAATCATTACAATCAGCTACCCATAATACAGCTAAAATCTGCGGTTTACTTACTAAACTGGGATTTACGGTAAACAAAAATAAGTCGGTTTTAGAACCAAATACAACAATCAAATTTCTTGGATTTGTGCTAAATAGTGTAAAAATGACAGTTTCCCTTCCCAAGGAGAAACAGCTGTCTATTTCACAAAAGTGTCACTCGCGTGCACTGAGAAATTCATGCAGCATACAGTCGCTAGCTGAACTCATCGGCACTTTAGTGGCAGCAAGTCCAGCCGTACAATATTCAATTATGTATACAAAACTTTTGGAGAGGGAAAAATACCTGTCTCTCTGCCGTTCGAATGGAAACTATTTATCAATAGCGACAATTACTGACGACATGAAGCAAGATTTAGCATGGTGGGCTAGTCATTCTTTGAACGCTGAAGTTAGTGTTAGGCAGGATCAATTCTACTGCGAAATATATAGTGATGCTTCAACAACTGGCTGGGGTGCATATTGTAATGAACAGTCAACAGGAGGAAAATGGTCATCAGAAGAGATTTGTTTCCATATAAACTACTTAGAATTATTGGCGGCATTCTATGCTTTGCGATGTTATGCTGACACACTAAGCAATGTCCAAATATTACTGTATGTGGATAACACTACTGCTGTGAGTTACATCAACAAAATGGGTAGCATTCAATATCCCCATCTTAACGAAATTACTCGAAGAATATGGAGTTTTTGTGAGTTACGAGGGATTTGGATATTCGCAAATTATATACCATCGAAGGATAATGTGATTGCGGATAAAGAATCTAGGGAAACCAGTTTAGAATGGAGTTTGAGTTTGAAAGCGTTCCTGAAGATAAGTTCAAGCTTTGGACCGCCCAACATTGACTTGTTTGCTTCTCATAGTAACTGTAAATGTGAGCTTTATTGCTCTTATAGACCTGATCCGTTTGCATTTCATGTAAACGCATTCACTAAAAGTTGGAAAGGCTATCACTTTTACGCCTTTCCCCCATTTTGTTTACTTCCTCGTGTATTACGGAAGATAGTCCACGAAAAATCACGAGGTATTGTGGTTGCACCCTACTGGAAAAGCCAGCCGTGGTTTCCAGTTTATTCGTCATTGATAGTTGGTGAACCTATCATTTTTAATCCAGCCAAAAATCTATTGCTTTCAAATTTTAGACCTCATCCACTACACAGGAAACTGAAATTGATTGCCGCGGTGTTGTCAGGGAATCCTTCAGACGTCGCGGCCTCGGCGATGCAGCGATTGACATAATCATTCACTCAATAAGCAACTCTTCCTGGAAGCAGTATCAATCATCAATAAAAAACTGGATTGCCTTTTGTAAACTTAAGAGTACCGATCCGTTTCTTTTCGATGTGTCTACAGTCACGGATTTTTTATCGAAGTACTTCAACGAGGGTGTTGGATACAGTTCCATTAATACCGCTAGATCAGCACTGTCTTTGATTATTCCCGATATTAACAATACAACGGTTGGAAATCACACTATTGTCAGGAGATTACTACAAGGTGCTTCTAAAGTAAAACCACCTAATCCGAGATATCAGTCAACGTGGGACCCTTCCCCAGTGATAAGTTACCTTTCTACATTATACCCCTTAGACTCCTTGAGTCTGGAAGATTTAACAATTAAAACAGTTACCAGTCTGAGCTTGATAACTGCTCACCATACTCAAACGCTTAGCTTAATCAGGGTCAGTAACATTGAAGTATTGGGTGATCGTACACAAATATTTATTCCAGATACAGTGAAAACAAGCAAGCCAGGTAAATATCAGCCACTTTTGATAATTCCAAAGTTTGCTTCGAACCCCGAGATATGTGTTATGAACACAATCCAGTCATATGTACAACGCACAAAGGATTTGCGACAAGGTGAATTACTATTTATAGGAACAGTAAAGCCTCACAGATGTGTAGGCTCTCAAACAATCTCCAGATGGATACGACAAGGTCTGTCCAAAGGAGGCATCGACGTATTGCGATTCAAATCGCACAGTGTGAGGCATAGTGCATCGTCTGCCGCTGCAAGAGGTGGCCTTACTCTAGACCAAATTAGATCTAGAGCTGGATGGTCCAATAATTCGGATACATTTAGAAAGTTTTATGACAGACCTCTGGATGAGTCCCTCTCTTTTGGGAGGACTGTTTTCAATTTGTAAATTGTTACTCTTGTTAAGCAAAGGAAAAATAAATATCAAACTACCTATTCATGTAATTTTATAAAATGGATTGAAGCGTCTATTTTTACATATTCTTTAAAATGCTGCAAGTTAGTTTTATATGATGTAGAGGGTGGTACTATCGCCGCATAATTGTAAAATTAAACGAACTTGTGAAGTTCTATTTTGATTATGCTAGATAGTACCACCTGAATACATCACCCCCGCCCACCCTTCTTGCCCGGGATGTATTCAATAATGTAAAAATATCTTTAAACTAAAATGAGAAAATAGAGCAAGAACTGAGGAGGTATTACCTCTGTTTTCGACATGAGAAAAGTTTTTGAACTTTGGTACTAGTGGTGAAACGACCAGTGAGTGCAGGCTGCTGCAAGTTAGTTTTATATGATGTATTCAGGTGGTACTATCTAGCATAATCAAAATAGAACTTCACAAGTTCGTTTAATTTTACAATTTTAACGTTTCGTGCTACCTAAATGGAGTTACTATTTCCGATTCCATAATAATGTAAACGATTGTAGAGAATAATTAGATTGGGATTCCTATTCCTATTGCTCCGTATTTTTGTTCTCGAGCAAGTTTGTTTAATCTGGTTATATAGCATAATATTACATACCCGTATGTCGGAATGGATTATAGCTCACTAATTTTTGTTTTAATTTATTTGCATTTTATTTGTTTTCTGAAGGACGATTTGACCTCGGCAGAAATACTCCGAAGACGTCTAAAAAATCGGTTCAGCATGGGAAAGGTCAGAATATCATTCAGTCATTCTTGATTTGTATATCCAATTTCTTGCTGCAGCTGCCAGTATTGACTAGAACTAGACTTACATTATTGCTTTTATTTCGTTAGTCGTTCGTTCGTTTCAATTCGCGTTTATACATTACTATTAAGCTCAAAGCACTTTCCAAATTCTTGTTCGATTGAGTTGAAGTCATCTTCCTTTCAGGATCCCGTTATAATAGAAAGACGCTCCTCACCAAGTCCTATAAAGGCTGGGAAAAGTGATCCAGAGAACACTTCGGAAGGCCAAAATTCGGAAAATCGTAGCCGAAAGGTGGCATCACTCAATTTGCGTTCTTGCACAGTACACCATTAATAGTAATAATACCTAACTACAAACTATTATTATTTACATAGGTTAACCACAGCAAATCCCAGCGTTCATTGAGAGGAGTGGTAAAGTCCCACTCCAGAGCATCTAAAAGGTTGATAGGCAACCCAATTTTAACTGAATTGTCGGTTAAGGCGGCTATGGAAGCTATCGTCGGGGAAACTATGATCAGTCTTGGAAATAGAGACAGTTGCCATCCTGACATTTTGATCGGCTCCACACTGGAGATGTTGAGGGAGGATGGAGTAGGTGAAAGACTGGAGGAATTATCATTAGAACTCCACGGAAAATTTAAAAACAACTGCAGATTATTTAAATTTTAACAAGTCAGTCAAATCGCCAAAGGATGGGACTTTTTATTGTAGTATATGCCCTGCGGATACAGCCAATTTTTGTAGCCGGAGTCCTTTTCTCAACCACGCTTTGATGTAAGTCTCGAGTTTTGACGAGATGTTCAGGATATCCATATCCATGCGTCATTTAAAATGCTAATTGGTGTTATTGATGTTGTTTGTAGGAAACACACCTTGAACCCCCCAGTCTACAGGTGCACAGTGTGCCAATTAGAATGCAGTTCTAAAGCAAACCTTGCAATTCTTTCGTAAGCACACAGAGAAACCCGGTAAGAAGACGAAAGAACAAAAGCAGAGGAATAAGAGTGAAGGAAAATAAAATCCCTTGAAAGATCTAAGCCACAGCCAAAAACAGCGAGGAAATTAAAGTAAATACCATTTTTTATGCTTCGATGATTACTTACTCAAGATACAGTAACTTGAAAAACTCTCAAAAATAATTCGATATAATTAATTAAAATATATAGAAATGTGATCGTGCCAGATAGGGAAAGGACAACCTCTACGTATTATGGACTTAGACATCGTGCTCGTCTAACCGAAATGGATTGCAATTAAGAGGGATGAATGACTATATTTGTACTATGGTTTTTTTTGAATTTTTGAAACAATTGGTTTTCAAATTGGAAAGAAATTGGAAACTTAAATCGGTGACTGTTGTTGTTTGTAGACGGTTTATGTAATTATATTATTTCAATTAAAACATTTAATGAATTAATTAGTAACTAGCTTAAATTAAATAAGAATTAATTCAGTATAAATAGAATTAGTGGTTTTCACATTTAGCTCTCGAGATATGATTAACAATTTCATGACGAGTGAAGACTTAAATCTTCAGTATTTTCATATGGAATAAATATAATTGTGCAAATGTAAAGTTCTTATAACTGTTCCATGTATCTATTTCATTGATTGTAAGTGATATAATAATAAACTGGTCATATCAATAATAATTCCTCATCTCCCGCAAATTATGGTTGGAGCAGCTTTTCATTTTGATTTTTAAGTCTGATTAGCTGCTTGCTTAGTGTTCAATGCAAGTGCAGTATTCGATTTCATTGATAGTTAGCAGAGCGCTATTATTAAAATTAAACTGTACCAGTATCCCAAAGTTCACTGCTACTTGTTGCTTCCACTAGGCAATAAGGTATATTAATTAGTGTACTTCCATTTCCATTGTAGGGATTGAGTGCGTACAATGTACATTGTAAACTCTGCCAAGAAGTCTGAGAGGGACCTCGGATATGAAGGAACCAGTTGAGTTACCTACATCTGTGTGGCTCAGTGGCAGCAGGTGTGAATCACATTTTTTCGGATTTCGACCTGAACATTTCTGCATTTAAATTTAAACCTAGCTAAGTGGTGTGCTTGAAGTGTTTTCTAACTGTCGCTGAGTAGAGAGAGAATAAGAGAACGCAGCGGTAAGGGAGGTTCGAAATGGTAGGTAATTTGAAGGCAAGAATGAGTGGACCTATCTTGCACAGGATAAGTCCTGTGTAGGAAAATGTAGACTTGTCAGGTGCCGGATGCATCCAGTGCACTGCATGAAGAAACGTTATGTTATGAAACAGCTGTCTGATACAGGATAAGTCCGATGCAGGAATATGGATTCGTGGAGTGAAGTCGAAGTACCTACTTTACTCCCTGGGATGTGAATGGGTTTTCTCTAGTAGAATCCAACCTTCCGACCAATTCCCCCTTCGTTGCTGAATTTTTGGAAATTATCACTTCCTTGTCACTTCTCAGAAAGTTTTCAATTCTTTTGCCTAATTCAAAAAGCTAGTGAGAGATATTCTCCATTTGTAACAATAATACAACACATTCTAGCCTTAGCATTATAGTTCAATAGTTCGTTATTTACATTTACTTGCATAAGGTATCAATTGACTATACAACTGGTCTCCCTACCTAACAAGAGCTCTCATTTGAGCAGCCTCTCACAAAAAAAATTCATAAGCAGGTAAACAGTTACAGATATAAATATCTGTGTCTTCCAAAGTCAAATCCTAGCCATTTTAACAAGCTGAATCATAAACACAATTCATCAATTACAAAACATTTTATCATTGCATGCTGCAGGCTAAATCGGTGCAGATGCATGCTAGTTAGGCAACCGCCTATCTAAGAACAAGATGTCTTTGCTTTTACACAAAAACTCAACAATTGTTAATTTACCTGAAGATCTACATTTATTGTAAAAAAATATTGAAATTTTTGATGTCCCTTCTCAAAGTTTGTTGATGCTAAATTGTTGAAGCTGTAGTCAAGCAATTTCTACCAAGGTGCTTTTAATCTTTTAACTCTTCCCCAGATTTAGATTGTAGTTTATCCTTATCATACAATAGAGGAAATTAAAAATTAAGATTTGAAATCAAAATTAGAAATTCAATATTATTAAGATTTCTATTAAAAATTTAGCATCCTCCACCATCCTCTTCTCGTCGATCTCAATCGCTTAGTTTTCTATCTTTTCTTTCTAATCTTTTTGACGATGGCTCAGAAGCTTCGGAGCAAAGGCTTCCACTCCTTTCAGGCGACTCAGTTTTTCCTTTTTCCTTTTGCTGCCTTTTCCGTCCTTTCGTCTTCTTACCGGGTTTCTCCGTGTGCTTCCTGTAGAAATGAATATCGAGGTTAGCTTTAGAACTGCATTCCAATCGGCACACTGTGCACCGGTAGACTGGGGGGTTCAGGGTGTGTTTCCTACAAACAACATCAACAACACCAATTAGCATTTTAAATAACGCATGAGCATCTCGTCAAAACTCGAGACTTACATCAAAGCGTGGTTGAGAAAAGCACTCCGGCTAAAAAAATTAGCTGTTTCCGCAGGGCATATTGTACAATAAAAAGCCCCATCCCTTGGGGATTTGACTGAGGTGTTAAAATTTAAATAATCTGCAGTTGTTTTAAATTTGCCGTGGAGTTCTAATGATAATTCCTCCAGTCTTTCACCTACTCCATCCTCCCTCAACATCTCCAGTGTGGAGCCGATCAAAATGTCAGGAGGGCAACTGTTGCTATTTCCACGCTTCTTCATAGCTTCACCGACAATGGCTTCCATAGCCGCCTTAACCGACAATTCAGTTAAAATTGGGTTGCCTATCAACCTTTTAGATGATCTGGAGGAGGGGTTTGCTACTGCTCTGGAACGACGCTGAGTTTTGTTTTTCTTAACCTAAACATATAAATAAAAATAGTTTGTAATTATATATTATTACTGTTGTATCTCTCTATATATATATAGGGTTCAGACATAGATTTCTATTTGTGTAGAAACACATGTCTCAACTAATAACCTCACATTCTCCATCTCGTCCCCCTCCTCGCTAACCACCAAACTTTGCCCCTTTGTATGCCTCCCTTCACCACCCGCATTCTTCGGGTTCTTCCGCTTGTGATTCTGTCGAGCAATCATAACACGTACAGTGTTTCGTGATCTGCGAATGATGCCATAACCCACCTTTCGGATACGATCTTGAGCACCTTCCAAACCGTTCCCTAGATCATTTTTCCCAGACTGTAGAGGACTTGGTGAGGAACGTTTTCCTATTACAACAGGATTCTGAAAGGAAGATGATCGCTTTAGCTTAATCGAACAAGAATTTGGAAACTTCTTTGAACTTAATAGCACTAAGTTATCAAGTAATGTATAAACGCAAATTGAGCGATGCCGTTACCCACCTTATGGTTTCCAATTTGCATTCTGGAACCCAGTTCAGGAGCTGGACTATTGCCTTGCTCCGCTTCATATGTACCTTTCTGTCCCACCACAGGATCAATTTCGACATTTACGGGGATACAGTTGCAGTTGGCATCCTGACATTGTCGATCAATACATGTCGGCTAAGTAAATCAATTTAGACATAATGTTAGTAAAATCAAAAATCAGACCTTAAAAATAGCTGAGATGAGCTGGAGATGAGATATTTCATGCGGAAAACATTGTTTTGTATCTCTGCATATTTTTTCCGTATAATTTATACAGGCTAGCTTAAAACACCAGATTTGTACGTGACTTTAAAATGGACGCTTGCATAACCTTAACCTTACCTCAATCTTGGAATAAATTTTAAGGTTGACGGGCTAGATTTTCTTAATTTTGCATATGCTATTTTAAACACTACACAAACTCATTTCGATTTTTACACTCCGAAAACAACATCGAGAGGCGACGTTCCGCTGCGCTACATTCAGGAACATGACAAGTCCATAATCAATCTAAAATTTTGGTAGGCTCATCACGTTATGCTTGTATTTACTATTCTACAATTTCCTTCCGTCCCTCCCAAACAAGTTTTGGATTAATGAGCATAAAGATCAACTTCTGGAACGTTTTTTAGTTCCTCAGATAAGGCCGCTCATAAATTTTCTTTTTTCTATTAAAATTTTGTAGTAAAAATATGAAAATATTATGTAATGAATGCATTAAAACAAGGAAAGGAGAATTTTACATCCAGTCCGACATTATTGTACATATAGGTACCTATTTGCACTGACTTGCACCAGGTTATCCAGGAATACTGAAGAGTAATTACGAAGTGTCTTGTGTGTCGAAGTGTGTCTTAATTTTTTAAAAAATCATTTTATTGTCCAGAGATTCTTTTTCACAGCACTTACTCATAATTACACCTTTCGGATTTACACTACAAGCTCGTAGGAATGGATTAAGATGGATGATATTTTATCGAGCTGTTCCTCCTTTTACTTCTACACTCATTAAATTGCTACTTAAAACTCAGGCAATCAAAATATTCAAACTTTGAATAGCATTCTTTATATTTGCATTTTTCTGCAATCAAACGAGCAAATTCGTTGCTCCTAGTGTGACCTGATACCATTTTCTCTGTTCAAGACCTGTTTCAACTTCAACTTTCCGACCGTGACTATCTCGCTTGAGAAATCAGCGAGTGTGTGGGACTGAAAAGAGAACTAGGTATGTTTTTAGAAACATGTTCCAAATTGTTAGTTTTTTCGTAAAGCGTGCAAAATAACGCGAAACAAGTGAATAGCAAAAGAGCAAACTTGTTCACCTTCAATCAGTCAGCTACAAAGGTTTATCTTCTTGAAACAATAATAAACCAGTCAAATACCAAGTTTTTCACATTTCGCTGCTTCCGACTAAACCGAATAATGGATCTTAGGTCTTCTCTCTGGAGTGCTACATATAGCGGCGATGACCCTATCACTGCGTATTGTATTGCTTAAATCTTGTCACAGTCACGCGCATTTCTAATATAAAACGAAAAGAACTCTTTCTAGCTCTCTGATAACAAGTCATAACTCATCATTCTCAGGTTTCGCAAAATCGGACCTGAGAAAAATACACATAATAGTCCGGAGATTTTTGAAATTGAATCATTTCGCCTCCAGTCGTCCTCTGCTAAAGACTGGCGCTTCTGAAATTAATTTTCTGGCTAGGTTGCCAAAATTTCATTGCACAAGTTGACTTGTAGTCCATTTTCCATTTCTGAAGCCACGAAAGGAAAATGCATCCGAAACTTTTAGTGTTCTTATTAGTGGTGGTGCTATGCTCGGCGGTGTCCTCGGGGAAGCCACGTCACAACCTGGCTAAGGAATTGGGACCTAGGGGGGAAAAGCTGGACAAGCAAGTGGAAGAAATAGACAGGACCATTTACGACAAATGGAATTTACTTATTGGGCCACTTAGTCCTGCTGACAAACGGGCATTCAGAAGACATTACCCTGATGAGGCCACAGAATACGACAAAATCGCAGAGTATAACGGATGGGAAAAGAAGTTCTAAGCGGAAGAGGCTAAACAGCAGTGATACCACCAGATGATATCTCTTCAAACGCCTGGAAAGAGATCGGCTATCAAAATTGTACCTTCATTACCAAAAATGGGAGTGCCCCAAACGAGTTTCCTTTTATAGACTTACTAGTGAATTCAAGAGCAATTGTACCTATCTCGCAAAGGTCTGTTAAGTTTGCGGAACAATAGAATTGAGTTTTGAAAATATGTATGTAATAGCAGTTGGTTCATCACCACTTCTGTAACTACGCACTTTATGAGTAAAAGCAAAGAGAAGCTATAATTATAGTAATTATTTTTAAAGTTTACTTAGTGAAATTATCCTCTACCTACAGCAAGCAAA
>JAHZND010002348.1:0-14835 GCA_027744115.1 Acrocyrtus sp. NNG-2020
TGACAGAAAATATTCATGTAGTATGCATGCAAATTTTTTAGGAAAAGTTGACGAGGTGTTGCACGCCTCAGTGGTTTCCCCGACTGGGACGACAAGTTTTTTTTGGTATGCGAGAGAGGAGATACGTCCCATTCAAAACCAGAAAACTTTTCTAAATGTGACGGAAGAGTGTAATGTTCTTTAAAAAAAAGGAGACCAGGTGTTCTCAAAGGGCGCTCTTGTCGCTATAAAAGAAGATTCAGCCATTATATATGGTCGCCTATCGGAGGAGCTCACACTTTTTCCACCCTATTTTTTAACCCGGTGCACGTATCACGATATAATGATGATGTTTGTATCACTCACTTAAAAAATGCTGCTATATCAATACCATTACAAAAGATTTTTTTGCACAAATACAGCCCCGCAAAGCACATATTATTTTTACATTAAAACTTCAAAATATGGCGCCGCCTTCAATGTGTATTCCCCTTTGCATTTTTTTATCCTACAAAATGGAACGGTGCAAGTATGCATATATTATACGCCCCTAATGTAGGTATAGACTGCAGAATGCCGAAAAATACTTTTTTTTCTGTTTTCCCCAAAAACTTGCATAATAATATATGTGTGTAGTTTCATACTTGGAAAAACTTGCTAAAAATAAAGGATCCAAGAGAGGTTTTATTTCATGCTGCCATTTGTTTTTCTCAAAAAAAAATATATCCGTGCGAAAGGAGAAAATCTGTAAGTTGTGCATGGAAAATCAGCTCCATATTTTAGAGGATTTTTTTTCAAAAAAGTTCGTTTTCAGAGAGACATTGGAAAAGTCAGTGTGTGAAAAGTTCCAGATTCCAGCGTAATACGGTGGGATTCCTGTCCCAGTTTTTCAAAGTAAAGACCAGTTGACCCATCTTTTCGGTGAGGCAAAAGGAGAAACTGGAAAGCGTGAAGGCCCTCCGGTATCAATTAGATTTTGACCAGAGATAAAGCTTCCAGAACCAGACAATGGGTTTTGCTACACTGGTCTTGGTGAACATTCATAAAACACGGTTTTACAACTTTATAATTTATTTTAGGGGAAAAACATAAAAGTGGATGTTTCTTGGCTGTAATTTTATACTTTTGTAAGTGAGAGCAGATATAGAGACCTTGGGAAAAAAATTAGTGGGGAAGTTGAGACAAGCCTCCTGCTGACACAATTATTATGCTGCTACGTTTCCTGTTCTTTGTTCGCTCTGTATGCGCATGGAAATGAGGAAGGATGACACTGGAAATTTACTTGCCCTCCTCTCTGGCAACAAAAATCGCAAGACATTTCACAATTAACATAACAGCTACATTTTTTCGAAAAAAAAAGTTCCCACGTCAAGGCGACATTTTCACAAGACTTCTCTGTCACAGATGCAACTTGTCTCTTTTGTTGAAGAAAATGAAAAATCCGAGAAAATAATATTGTGACTAAAAGACGGCGGACTTTTGCTGTGTTTACCCATTCCTAAAAAAACAATGTTTATAGAAATCCACTGCTCCACTTTCTTTTGTTGAGTGTCCTTTTGCAATAATATGTAAAAGAAAAATTGCAATCTCTTTCCAAAAGGAAACACAGAGGCTGGGAAAATATGAGGAAATAAAAAAGACGAATTTTTGGACTTACTCCTTTTAGGCAGTGTGCAGACTGGCTATCGCGCTCAACACCTAAAAACCATGTTACATTCACTCCTCCCCGTGAAAATGGGAAAGCAGAGGCCTCTTGGAGAAAGGAAAGGATCTATATAGTACGGCGTGGGTGTCTTGTCCCTGGTTTTCGGAGCTGCAGATCGCGCTCAACACCTAAAAACCATGTTACATTCACTCCTCCCCGTGAAAATGGGAAAGCAGAGGCCTCTTGGAGAAAGGAAAGGATCTATATAGTACGGCGTGGGTGTCTTTTCCCTGGTTTTCGGAGCTGCAGCTGCACGTCACTGTCATTCCATTTTTACTTTGGAAGACAACCCGTGTGAATTATTTTTTTTTGTGGGTAGGGCGTGTTCACGACACGATCACTACTAAACGAATACTGGAACAACTAACTAAACTGACACAATTTTTTTTAAAAAAAAGAAAGATGGAAGCCAGAAAAAAAGAGATTAAAGTTGGTTTCATTACTCTAGAAAGGAGTAATGAAGGAAAGCATATTTTTCTTTTTCTGCATTTACAGTTTAGTTACAGTTAGAGTTACTTGATGATTCATTTTCATCTTCATGGCGCTCCAAATTGCTCTATTTGGGAGCTTAGTGGAGAAAGGAGGAATACGTGGGCGCTTTTTTCGGCGGAAGCAACACGTCAGTAAATAAACAGGGTGAATAAGATGGATAGCAGGCATATGTGTTTGATGGTGGGCTGGATGTTCCCCGAATTTAAGATGAGCCAGGGTTGTTTTGGCTGTTGACAATAATTTATTTACCTGAATAATCCACTCACATTTCTTCCTCCGCTAGTAACTGAGTGAGAAAGCGTGAGAAGATTTCGCTACATACGCAAAGCTCACGGAAGACAAAAGAGTTCGTAGGTAGATCTCTGAGCTGAGTAATAGCTAAAGTGATGGTATTATCAAGTCACCACCACAATTCCGTACATCCTCGCGTATGAAAAATGCTTGGGAGCGGCTACACACAGAAATGCGAGAGTAGAATTTTTGGTAGTAAACTCCACAGCCAGCCCAACTTATTTTCACTTTCACTTACATACTTAGACGACACGGTGGGATCATTGTTGACCCGATTCCTTTTGTTTTCACTCCCATTACCCAAGTTTGCTTACGGATTCAATGAGGAGGATGTGTGATAATGGAATGCATGTAATTTAATGAGGCTCATTGTAAACTTTCCTGGATCCCCTCTAGCCCGGAAGGAGCGGCGGAAATACAGAAAAAAAATATAAAAAGTTTATGCTCGGCTTTACTCTTCTTGTACCTTTTTGCTATCAAGATCACTAACTCTTCCTCTCCGGAAAACTAGTCTCCACTCATTTATACTTCCCTGCTTTGACGTCCGCTCCGCACCAGGACTTCTCCTAAAAAAAATTCCAGGCTACTTTCACATATCATTTAGCCATGTTCCCCAGTTATTCGTGTGCCTTACACTTATTTTCATACAATTTTCAGAAATGAAGGAAGCCCCTTGTAAAAGCTCTGGTCATCATACAAACTCTAAACCGCTTTCTTCCTTTGGAGACTCATCTCGTAATCAGTAAATAATAACAAAAACATTGCTTCTACTACAAATATTTATCCGCTAAATACTTTACTACTGGACTAGATGCCCACCACCTATTTAATAACAAAATGCACTTTTACCCTGCGCTCATCACTTCTTTTTACCGACGCTGTATAATTCAGGCAGATATAGCTGAGCGGGCGAAAAAGTTCGCCAGAAATAACATAATTGCTACAGATGTCAGATGTTATTTGATTTGCGAAGAAACTCCTGTATCTACCCGTGTGCTCAGTTTTCTTGCACCACTTTCTTGATTGTTTTCTGTATCTTAGTTTCTTCCTTCAAGCTCTGAAACTTGTAGTGCAAAATAAAACTTTATTTGAAAAAACTTTAGGTACAACTTCATGGATGGTGGGGCGTTCAATAGCCACTTAATTTTGGAATTTGAACATATTTCGCGCATACTCGCAGCTAACGTCTTCACTGTAATACTTATTGCATCTGCTTCTGTAATTGCACATAGAATAAAATTATATCGTACGTGGTACTATCGCAATTCCTTTAATTTTATTTGCAAGAAATTGAATCGCGAAATGTCAAGCTAAAGTTCAGATAAATTTTAGTGTCGGGAAAAAATGCTCGCTCGCAGTCGGTGAGTTGCAGCTTGCATAGCATTCGTGATCTTTTGCAGGATATGAGCGTGTTGTGATCTCAGCGGAAATATACTACTCGGATAATTTCCGTAAAAAGGCATTAAACGGGAGTAAGTTGCTTCATAAATAGAAAGGAAAGTAAACAGGTAAAGAGTATTTACAAAGAAAATGGGAAAAGTTACCTGCTCAAAATCAAGAGCAAGCAAACTTTTGTAGTTTCTCAACATCTCCTATCATGATGCATTGTAAATAGGCCCATTTTTTATACACGCTGAATTAATTTCGTTCTGAAGAACTTATACATTCCAGCAACTTTTATGCGGCGTTTCACACTGAATTCTATTTATTTTATTGTGCTTCCTTTCCCAGAAACTACTTTTTTTCGGTTAATGTGCTCTTAAACTTAGCTCAATACTCAATACCTATTTTTTATGCCTTTTAGCACACACCTCTTTGTACATGAGCACTGGCAAAAAAAACTTTATGTGTACGTACAATTTAAATATTTTTTATGTAATATCAATCGGGAAATGAGAAGGTACAAAGAAAGTCGAGGATTTATTTATTCTCTGTCTGCAGAAGGCAGTCCTGAGTAATGTGAAGCAATGGCTCAACCACGTAGTAAAATATTTTCAATGAAAACTGCCTCCAGGAAAGTTTTCTTTTATTTCGAAATAGACAACTTTTACGAATTTCGAGCTGGCTGGATGCATACATTAGACAAAAGTCACTTTTTTTTGCTGTGACCAAGCCGTCCAAAAAGTACGGGGAAGTTAGTATTGAGCTATTTTATGCAAACGGGAAGATAGCGGATAGCTAGAAGGCAGATNCACTTTTTTTTGCTGTGACCAAGCCGTCCAAAAAGTACGGGGAAGTTAGTATTGAGCTATTTTATGCAAACGGGAAGATAGCGGATAGCTAGAAGGCAGATGAACTCTGTAGTAGAAAATTTTCCCGTTTTCCCAGATTTTGCAGGCATAAATCAATTGAAAGTATTTTCGCAATTTTACCCTTCTGCTATCACACAGCATTTCATTATAAGGTATGCATATGGAAAAGCCAATGTGATCAGCTCATTTCCGATGTTCTTTTTTTCAGAGAATTGTTTTCAGAGAATTGTTTTCAGAGAATTGTTTTCTTTTAGAATTGCGGAAGTTCGCTAATCCAAAAAACATGTGAGCAGTTATTGGCTCAAAACACATTAAACAATATTAAGAGTTAATCAGTCATGCTTCCTGACTTTTTCATTACAATTTCGCTAAATTGAAAAATGCTACGGGGCATAATGAACAAACAGGAATTGGCAATATCAATCACTTTAAATAGCACAGTAATTACTTTTTTTTGCGAAATGAGTTGTGGAGATGACATTTTGGACAACAAACAATGACGACAGTTTCCAAGAGTTGGTTTTATAAAGTAATTTAAAAAGGACTTTTTGTTTGTCATGTACTCCAAATTAATTTCGGTTCACTTCCATCAAATAAATTGAAGCCCATCCTGGAAACTGGAAACCTTAGGATATGTCACATCTAGTCTATATAGAACAATGAGGACTAGATGTGGTCAAGAACGGGTATTGGGAAGTGGAGCATGGAGCGCTCTCTCTCTAACTCCCTCCCTCCCTCCTTCAGCTCTAGTCTCGGTCTCACATTCCTCACCCTACTAGCCGCAACAGAAGAGATAACACTTGCACAATGGAAATGGTCGTGATATAATCAGGCCAGTCTGCATCTGTATCAATGACATGGTTTTAGCTCAGCGTGTGAAATCAAAATATATAGTAGCCGGGTACTACTACTAGCGATAAATCTAGTCTATATAGAACAATGAGGACTAGATGTGGTCAAGAACGGGTATTGGGAAGTAGAGCATGGAGCGCTCTCTCTAACTCCCTCCCTCCCTCCTTCAGCTCTAGTCTCAGCCTCACATTCCTCACCCTACTAGCCGCAACAGAAGAGATAACACTTGCACAATGGAAATGGCCGTGATATAATCAGGCCAGCTTGCATCTGTATCAATGACATGGTTTTAGCTCAGCGTGTGAAATCAAAATATATAGTAGCCGGGTACTACTACTAGCGATAAGTGAGCATGATGGACTTGGAAGGCACGACGGAAAAAGGAAAAGGGACCCAACTATACAGTTTGGTCATTCCTGGTGGAGGATGTTTCCACTAGGACAGGTGGGGTTAAAGGAGGAAAAAAACTTTCTAGAGATTTCCATCTGATTCCATACACATTTCTCTCTCAGGGAGGAGAAAATGAATGTGCAGCTGTACAGGAAATGACTTAATCACAACACCTCAGTGCAGTCAAGTATCTCTGCTGGCCTGCCATCCCAAAAAAAACCAGCCCATTTGCACATGCGACAATATAATGCTAGTTTTCATAGAGTGGTAAAGATTTCTTATAGGAAAACGACTTTTTTTTCCTTATCCTGCCTTTCTGTTGACTGAAAATGTTTCGAAAACGGGGATGAGGAAACATTTTCTGCGAGGGATCCTTGTTTTCTGCAAATGTCCACGTACATCCATTTTTTTCTATTTTTTTTGTTCGGGGGAGTTTAGCCTATTGTGTGTGCGGTAGTGGGAGGAAGTAGACTACACACACGGCACTGAAGTGGTGGTGGTGGTGTCTTCTGTTCACGGAAGAAAAGGATTCAGACTCGCCTCTCTAGTTGAGCGTGGCTCAAGAACCCAGAACGGACAAACTGGAGAGGACCACTGTATTCTGTCTGCTAAACAGTAAACATTGTGAATCAGGTCACTTCTTTCCAGTCCGCCAAATCCTTGTTCAGCTTCCTCTTCAACCGTGAAGGAAAAATGTTTGTTGTCACTTTCCCTCCTCTTCCCTCTTTTTTATATCATCATGAAAGATTATGTGGTCGCTTCTTTTTCCCATGCCCATTTCTACTTCCTGAAGGGAAAAAGAAATGAACTGGCCAGGAAAAGTAAACTCGTGAATAATAGCCTCTTTACTACAATATTCCACACGTATTGGAAGAAAAGTATGAAATCGGTTTCCTCATTCGGGCTACTTTACCTATTTTTATTTTCTATTGTGAAATTCTGAGCACTCCTTCAGACGAAACACACTCAAACATTGAAAGTTTGGTGGTTTTGGCATTGGCATTTTTTTGTACGCCAAAAGTCCAGGTAGCAACACTCATATACTCCACACCGTTTAATACTCGCCTACTCTCCCAATTATAGTAGCTCCTGCTGACTTCCGCTATTCAAAGTCATTGCCGGTACGGCTTTCCCTAGCTGCAAAGTCAAAAGTATAATCCACTTTATTTCTAGTGAACTGTCCTAATTTTTTTTAAAAAAATTAGTAAGTTGCCCTTCTCATATCACCCACACGTGGGAACTCTCTAGAAAAACCCGGCAGTGGAAAGTTGGCTTCTCCAATTTCCCTCTTCGTTGTCATCGAAAAAATAGTTCCGGAGTAGTTGAGATGGAAGGAAATGAAAAATACTGCACGTAATGGAATGTGCGCCTGATTGCAAGCAAACAATTTATCGAGGAAGCTATGCTCTCTTGTTTTTTTGTAATGGCGACGTTGCACTATAGCCACAACTCTAGTATCAAATATCCCGTGGAAGCTGTAAACGGATGGATTTTCTAGATCCTCCGGATGATAAAACTGACGGAGCCATTTGCGTTAAATCAAGGCTTCTGGAGCATGCACATCACTCTCCTATCGCTTCATGAAGACTTTAATATGATTTCAATGGAGCTGATGCAGTCATCGTTCATGCGAGAAGGACTGCAGCAGAGGAGCATGATATGGCACATGAACCGCAGATCTGTATATTATCCCCTACTTGTCAGTTCCTAACCAATACTGGCGTAAAAGCCTTGTGCACCCAAAAAAATTAAAACGAAAAGGCACATACCCTCCAAAAGTGCTTCTAAAGTGCACATGCCAAACTTTATATATTATGCTGTTTGAGGCTAGAATGCCAAACAGCGAAAAAACACTTTTTTTATTATTATCCAGATATAGACTGCACCAAAAAGTGTTCATTCAATTTAAACCGAACAGAGGAAAATGGACGATAAAGGATCAAAAGACATAACACAAAATTTATTGACATCTAGATCCACTCCCGCAAATGCAAAACTACCCCCACTGCTCTAACTCTCTTGTCAAGAAGTAAATGGACTGACCTTCATTGGCATAAAACTTTCCAAAAAAATAAGTGCCTTTACTCCACCTGCCAAGCACTTGAACAATTCTAGCCCTGCTATCTTTATAATTATTTTTCTTGATTTTTTTTGCACTAGCCAAAAAACTTATGGAGCCTACCATTAAATTTGGATATTAAAATGGAGGGTGCGTGATCTTCCATTGTAGATTAATGGTGATGTGATCTTTTCGCAAACACACCTCCAGCAAAAACTTGACAGTTGGGGGATAGCAGTAAACTCAACTACTCACTCAGCAACTCAGCCCAAGTTTTTAGGAGAAACCCGCCACGAACGTGTTCACCTATAGGCCACTACCTGATTAGATTATATAACTTGTAATACGCTAACTAAAATAAATAACACTTTGTCATCCCTTGCAGACAGGCTTATGGTCTGTGCTAGCTGCATGAGGTGCGCCATTATATAAACGTAAGTTGCATCTCAATTCAATTTTCCTCGGGAAACGGAGCATCACCCTTATGTTCCCATTTACGGCTCCTCCGTGGAATCTGCCGATGAACCTTAAGACACATTACAGAAATTCATCAAAGAAAATTACTCCTTCATAGCTTTCATTAATCACCTGCTCTGGCTTTGTTTTCACACGAGCATGGATCACACATTTGAGCCGAGATGTTGTAGCGAAAGCGCCCACAACGAAAAAAAAGTGTAGCATTCTCCAGTCGATTCTCTCCACTTTTAGCCTTTCCTCGTGTTACCAGCTACAGCAACTGGAGGCAATGGAAGTCAATAAGACTAGATCAAATTTTACACTTCCTCATTCTTCCGCTATATTTTTTTTACTCCTTTCACAAATATTTTACGGACAGTCCAAAAAGTCGAGTGTCGCACTGTCTTCTGCAGAGGAGCAATTTGCCTCTGTCTTGTATTACATTGCCCCGCTGTGGGAGGGAATTCAGGGAATAACCTTTCCAAAAATAAATGTTGTTACTGAGACTAGATCAAAAAAAGAAGTTTTAAATTTTAGGCTATCCATTTTTCTCCAGTAATCCTGCCATAAAGGTGGCTACTGCACAGTTGCAAGAGTGGCATATAGTTTGCGGGTAGTAGGGAAGGTAGAAAGACAAGTTCAAAATCACCTCATTTGTTCACGTGTAATGATGCCGATAAAGCTGATTACAGAAACACGCCTTATATGGCTATAGAACAAACTGCTTTGTTTGGACGAGGTGAAGGAGCTTTCCTTCCCCTATAACCACTTTTACTTCTGACCGTTAAGAAAAGAAGGAAGATTAATGCAGAGCTTGAAGTTATTTTAGCATGGGTGAGCCCTCCTTTTTTAAAAAAATCTTCCGCAGCCTGCTCATTATTATTAACCTGTGCACCTTGAAAGTCGTTTAAGGCGATTCTCATCACTCAAATTACCAGCGGGAAAAATAAAATCCTTGCATGGTGGATAGTGGAGTATAGCACATTAAACAGTATATTAAAAAAACTGCATGAATATGTAAAGCAGAAACTGGGTCGACATCAAGGATTGTTAGCGAGTAGATCAGAAATTGTAATTTGCGAACATATTTTGCATTCCCAAAATTTGAGTGTTCCTGGTAAAGCTCACCGCACCGGAAAAATAGCATTTTAATGTTACAAATTGCAAAATAATTAGCAACTTCAGGTTGAAATTAATTATAACGGTTCACAATAGTCTCATCAATTTTCAACTAGGCGCCCCTCTAAAAAAACCCTCAGTCCTCCATCACATGCTGCATTTTCAGGGGAAATCGCCCCACAACAAATCATTTCCTTTTATCCTTTCACAGATCGTTTCGCAATGGGCAGCCCCGCTAGTATTTCAAAGGAGGAAAGACATCTGATACTGTAATTTTCAAAGGGACTCTGATCTGAAGAGCTGCACGGCGTGCCAAAATATGAAAGGGCTACACCCACATACGGTTTTGTAGAAAGTGAGACGGAAGCAAAGTACCTTTGTCCACACTCAGGTACTTGTCGCCAGATCTTGTTACGCTATTATTACGTAAGACGGAGGAAGACAGCATAAATCCAATCTTTTTACTTTTGGCTTTTAGAAGGAACTCTAAAAATGGTACGAAAAAAATGGATTCCTTCATACCAGCAAACACGGACTGTACGTATTCCTCAGCCGCATTGCCCTCTAAATACGTAATTAATTGTTAATCATAGTTATCTCTGACCACTCACACATCTCAAAGATAATCCTTGTTAGAAAAAGAAAAGCCTTCCGCACGAAAGGCGGAGGGGATGGCGGGCACTACCCTAAATCAAAATATATGGCAGGGCTCGCCTTAAAAATCGATAATTACGAGAGTATTTACACTCCGAAATCCCATTTGGCAAAGTCATTGGTGCCAAAAGCAGGTGTAAGGTAGTAAAACCTATTATTAGATGAGATTATATGAAACAATCAATACACTCGAGAGAAAAAAAAGCGATGAAGCAAAGTACAGATCCGTTGCTTACCTTCCACGAGGGCAACGTTAAACCTTGAGTTGAGTCCCCGGTGAGATTTGTTGATGTGCTCGTAGACCCATAGTTTTTGGTATGGCCACTCATGATCTTCTGAGCATATGAGCTTCCAGCCTGATATGCGGAACAACTGAGTTTCATCTTTTCGCTCCCTGCAAATAGATAAAATAGAAGTACGGAATAGACATACATAATATATGGGCGCAGCAGCAGCCTTGGCGTTGGCTTTACACTTTTCGAGCTGATATAGGGAATGCTCTCATGAACGGTTTCAATTTTGCACTGATCTGTCCAAATACAAAACTTTTATTAAATCCCTTAAATCCCAAAAGGCTTAATGTTGAGGACACAGCTATAAAAAATTTCGAATTCGCGACATTTGGCAAATATTTGTGCAGTAATTACGCCTATAATGAGATACATAATAAATGGGTAGGAGGAGGAGGAATATGGCTCTTAATTCATTTTATCTTTTCATGATTCCCTGATCCTTTGAAGTTTTTGGAAATGGGGTGAGAGTCTAACAGTAAAAATGGGAATTCCTGTTTGCAGCTTTTCTATCCTGGGGAGAACCTTTTTTTCGCCCTTTTTAAAATGTTGTAAAGAGCCGTTTTTTGCTCCCTCGTTTTTTTGTAGAGCATGTAGGATAGAAGAGCCTGTGAAAAAAAACGTATTTTTTCTTCCCAATTGAACTGTCTCATCTCCCAGTAGTGAGTTGTCTCAGCTCAATAAATTCAATTTGATCGCGGGAGGATGAGCCAATTTCAGCAGGGTTTTTTTAGTGCAGGGCATTGTACCTATAACGGGAAGCTTTCACACATTCCGCTGATGCACGGAATTAAGCAGAGAGTTAGAAACTAATCACGTTGCTGGCTTAGACTTTTTGATGCATCCATTATGGAAGGTGAACGATCTACATTTTTAAGAGCTTTGCCGATTTTTTTTTGCTACGGAAGAAAGTGAAGATCCTCCGCAGAAGAAGAAAAAAAGGAGCGCTCATTTACATAGGTCACAGATTTATCGACGTTTGATTTTGCTCGGGCTGAGTGTGGCGGTGCATTTTTTTTCGAGCAGATAGAGCCATTGTTGATACAAGCACTTAAAAATATACAAGCTTAAAGCGGCTGCAGCTGTAAACAGTTGTCTTACGACGACACTTGCAAATCTTTACAAGTTGCCAGTTGCCTTGCGAGGATGAATGCAACTGTGGCGGAGGATATATATCTGTAGAGGAGGGTGGTGGTGGTGGTGGTGGTGGTGAGGAGACAACGGAAGCATTTTTACGACTATGGCTCCTCTTCACGCGAAGGAATACGAAGTAAAAGATTAGCATCGTGACACTAACGTGCCGCTCGGAATGAAAGGCGTGTGTATATTATTGCTACAATAACTGCTGACATTATATGCCCCATCACCAAACACCTACCACTTTTTGCGTAGCTCTATTTTCGCCCTTATTAGCTTGCACGGAGAGAGAGAAATAGAAAAGTCAGCGTTTTCTTTATACGACTCCAAAATTCTCTCAGTATAACATGAAATGGCTGCCAGCCACCAAAAGCTCTCCCTTCTTCTTTTGGAGTAAACCCTGCCGGCGGGGAACAAGAGGAATAAGGCTATATATTACCATTTCATTTCACCCTCCTCAGAAAAAAGATAAATTTTCAGTGACAATATAATTATGATTATGAAAGGATGATAGGCACTCCGCTCCCTCCATTTCACCACAACACTTTTTCTCTGAGGGCTTTAAACGTCTAAGAAAAATATTTTTTTTTATCTTTCATGGGACAAAAACCCGCCACTGAACACGGATGTGGAAGAGAATTGAATGACGACAGAAACGGATAGTTTGTGTATGGAATAAATATTTTGCATATTTTATGACATGCCCCGCTGCCTTTCTTTTATTCGAATATCATCTCTCCCAGAAGTACCATCAACAATTTTATTGAGTGATTGCGTACACTCTGCTCTAGTACCTTTAAAAAGGGATAAAAAGTAGGGAAAACGCAGAATGACGAAACTGACAAGACGCTTTTTCATTATTGTACATCTCTTCATCCTCATTATTATCATTCCCCATTAAACGACAACACTCCCTCTGCGCTTTCCCTCTCAAAAAGAAATAGTCCGGAGATATTTGTTATACACCGCATTTCGCAAAAAAAAGTGTGTCTCTCTACTGAGACTCCAAACTTTTCTCGTATAATCTCCCTACACTGAAAAAGAGAGAAAATTTCAGACAAAATTATATCCTGTGTACTTCTCGTAAGTCTCGTGTACGTCTGATCTAGTTGTTCTGTAGCCTTATTTGCACTACCATTCCTTACGTTTCATGCATGCACAACTGACGGGAAAAAGGGATTAAGCACCTCTAAACTCAACCTACCGATCTTTAGAGGATGCTTATTTTCTACTTTTTACTTTCCAATTTTATCCTTATCGTCCCACTCTTCTTCTCTTCAAAATCTAGAATCAGTCAGAAAAGAGAATAAAAAAAAAATGCTCCGAAACTGGGGTCTTGAACTGGAAGAAGGCGGCCTCTTTTCTTGCAAAAAAAAGAGAAAGGAGTATAAGATACCCTTTTTTTCTCTGCGATGTATTTTCTTGTGTGGATGCGTCCGGTTCATTCCTTTTTTGCACAAGGCAACGAATAGAAAATGTGGCTGACGGAGGGAGTAAAATACAAAGATGTTGAGAAAAAAAAGTGAAATGATGAGGGAAATAGGAGATGAGTTCCTTTTCAAAAATAGATCGCTGTGTGATTTGCTTGCTAACGTGCTTTAGTACTTTTTTTGGTTGTAAATGTGCACAAACCGTATATATACATAACTGTCTGCATTTCCTCCCACAATATTTTCACGATTGGAGTATGAGTAATGTAAGTGGGGAGCTCGCTCTCTAAGTCTCCCTATCTCTGTGTGCGATTCCAGTTTTGAATTTTTTCCATTCTCTTTTCCCGTCCTATTTTTTTGGCTATCTCGAAATGCCCGTACATCCCCATAAACTATGTGCACGCATGATGAAAGGAAATGAGAGCGAAAGAAGACTGCAGGGAATATAATATTTTCTCCGTCGGGAAAAAAAATGTGTATTGCAATTCATAGCTCTTTTTTTTAGATTTCTACATTTAGCAAAAAAAGAGAACTTAATGGCGGGCTACGAAAGAGAGAGAGAGGGGGAGAAAAATCAAACAAAAAAATCTTGAACAATTTGTCTTGTACATATTCAGCCGGGCTGTCTCCTTCCACGGAAATGGATCTTGTTTGTGTGGTGTGGAATTGAATTTTGTGGATTTTCTATTAGTCTTCTGCTGGGACTTTGAGCTGAGTCGTTTGTCATTCAGCATCAGTTTTTTTTTTCAACTGCCCGTGCTACATCACACTCGACGTATGATGGAAGTGAATGATTGTGCGAAAAGAAATTTTCATGGACTCTAGTTAATTTCTAGAAACGGTAGGGATTTGGAGGGTGCACCTGCACCATTTTTGCAAAAAAAAGTTTAGTTAGCCTTCCTCGGGTATAATATGAGATTCTTTTTTTAAAAAAAAATCTAAGAAAGGACCGTCTGCACATATCCGTTATTCCACTAGCTAGCTACTTTTTCCCCGCTTTGACTACAATGCAAGCTCAACGAACCATTTTAGTAATTGTAATAAATTGGCCCATTACTTGACAATTTTACATCTACGCTGTCACATCCACGAGCTAAATGATTAATTGAAGAAAGATGGAAGGAAAAGTATCCAACTTCTTTTCGAGTTCCTTTTTTCAGTGTATGATCTTTTCAAAGGAATCGGACAAAGTGAAGCAGAATCTGAAACTTAATAAGATTTCTTAAATTTTCCCACTGTGCTAGTCCTCCCAGTCAATCCTGGTACCTGGCTACATATTCACACTGCTCATATCACAATATGGTTGATCCTCCAATATACCAAGTAGTTAAGATGTCAAAGCTGTAGGGTGTAAGCCACACCGAATTCAGGCTCCATACAGCAGCTAAAACTGCCTAAAAATGTATTAACTCCATGATAAAATACTTTCCAAGTATAAACCTGACAGCCCAAAGTTTTTTTACAAACCCAATTGAATTTCCCTCAGAGCAGGATCATATTTACGGAATTATGCTTTTTCAGTGAAATAAACTTAGTCTCATCTTCTGCACCAACTTTTTTTTAAAAACACACTCTTATCTAACCATATTCAGTTATGATGCCCCATTTTTTCCAGTTGAATATTTGAGCAGTCAAATAGTTGCACTCTAGTTGCAAGAAAGAAAGGAAAAACTTGCAAAGTATGAAGAGTGGTGATGGCAAAAAAATATCAGAAAGAAAAGTTTTTTTT
>JAHZND010002349.1:0-10742 GCA_027744115.1 Acrocyrtus sp. NNG-2020
TAATTATAAAAGAAAACGAAGAGTAAACTAATTTTGGGGTAAAATAAGAACTTATGGAAACGGTAAGCTAGAAGTCAGTTTAGAACTCATCGCTCAACTGACTACTTTTTCCTCTATTGCCAGTAAAAGGGGCTATGAGCGAAATTGTCCCCAAATGGCGAGGATGACTCACTAACTGAGGGAGGTCGTAAAGTGATTGTAAGATCACGGATTTGGACCTTTTTATATATTAGGAGCTGTTTCATAGGGAGTTCAGGCATCCACGCTGGGAAACCAAATCTCTTCTCATATCTTCTCTCCGGTGAATTGCAGACTGTTGTAGTCTGCAAATTGAAAATTCTTTTGAGCATGGAGATTGCTGAAACCCCAACAAACAGACTGAGACAGCTCATCATTCTCCTAGAAATGTAAAACTTAATGAATACGTCATATATCTATATTGAATTAATTTGTTGTCTCAGGACATTTATTGCATTCCATTCTTTCCTTGACCAAACTGAGTAACATTGTTTTGTAGCATAATAATATGAGGTCACTCCGAGAACCCACTTGATTTGATGGTTTTGCTGCAAAGGTTTCTATGGGCTTAAGACAAGCATACCTATGCTACTTCATAGATTGTTTTATTATGTACTTTCTTTGAAGAGTTGATTTACTCCAAATTACTTTTGCTTTCTTTCTAGTATTAAGCAATACTTGTTACTTCTCAATAGGTTAGGAATTGCAATTCATTATTACGAAACAAAATTGATGCCAGCCTCAACTGTAATTGATTAAAAGCAAAAATGCCTTTGCCCAACGGAAGACACCCAAGTAAGAGGGTCTAGTGAGTACAATTGTAATCTAATCCAACTACAAACTGCTACTGGCCAGTGTTTTCCAAACGGCTGAACATCTTCATGTAATGAAGATGACGTCAACAATAAAACCAGGAGATAATATTACATATTGTTTTTGCAATTTCAGCTAGCAAAAAATATGGACCGGTGAGGGAACTTCTTTGCAACCCACCTCTAAATATAGAAAATCTTCCTACAAGAATACAAGCTGGGGAATGTAAAGTTCTCCCTCCAAAATTTTGCGCTCCGACTGCAATCATGCCAAACACAACCACAATTTGTGCTACGGGTCCTCAGTTACCACCGTGTAACCCTTATCTAACTTCGCCCGGATCATGCTTTACAACGTGCTACTATCCGCCACCACCTTGTGGTCCATTTTCTCCAATGTGTCCTCCGTCAGTATTTTGTGGACCTGTCCCACCTTTCCCAGTATGTCAACCATATCCATGCATACCAACACCTCCACCTTGCTGCCCACCACCCTGCTGTCCTCCACCCTGTTGTCCTGCATCACCTTGCTGCCCACCTCCCTGCTGTCCTGCACCACCTTGCTGCCCACCTGCAAAATGCTGTAAATCAAGATGCTGCACACCTCCACCTTGCTGCCCACCCTGCTGTCCACCACCAACATGCTGCCCACCAAAGTGCTGTACTCCGTGTCCCAAAACTGCAAAATGCAACTGTTGTCCACCCAAAAATGACGATTGTTGCAGTCCAGCCCCTACAGGATGTTGTCCTAAGAAGAAACAAGGCTGCTGCAGGGGTACAGGAACAAAACAAATTGTCTGCATTCCACGAGGACTGAAGAAGCCAGTAGGGATATGTTCCCTCACTCCACAAAGTGCATGTGGATCGGCAGGAAGTGGTAGCGGGGGAATTGACCAGCCACCTTCATACAACAATTGCAACTTTTATTTAACTCAAATCCCAAAAGCGTTACGGAAGGGCTTTGGCATGATGGACGGAGACAGTGGATCTAATTGTGAAGAAGTTCGTGATGAGGAATGTACTGAAGGAACTGGTAGCGATGAACTTTGCAAAGAAGACGATGAGGATGAAGAGTGTTCTGAGGAGAAAGATGGAGAGGCTCAATGAAGTTCGTGATGACGAATGTACTGAAGGAACTGGTAGCGATGAACTTTGCAAAGAAGACGATGAGGATGAAGAGTGTTCTGAGGAGAAAGATGGAGAGGCTCAATGCAGTGAAGAGGGAAGTGAAGAGAATTGCAGTGAACTAAATAGAGGTGCTGGAGATGACAGAATTTTTCATCCTCCTGCAGGCTATCCTTATTCTCAGAGAACCAAGTGGGGAAATGGTCCTGCTTCCGGAATGAATCGACTCTGTCCAGATCCTTGCGCTCCAGGTGGTATAATGAATCCACATTGTCCTCCAGGAATGGGAGGAAGAAATGGGTTTAGAAATGGTTCTGGAAAGAGGGCACCTAAGTCAGGTACACGACCTAGTACGAAACCAAATTCTAACCAAAACAAGTCTTTTTTAGGGGATGGAAGGCAAATAATGGATACTGGAGGGGGAGGCGGGGGTGGTGCTAACCAAGGAGGGAGGGGTGGAAATGAACGAGGAAGAGGTGCATCTAGTGAATACGATAAAAACAAATCTTCAAGAGGGAAAGCAGATCCAAGTAACATCAATAACGGTCGGCAGAATGCCAACAATAGGTCAAACCTACATAGCACAAAAACAATTGGTGCAGCGAAAACAAAAGCTACTGTCAACCACAAATTGAACTCTGCACTTTACCGCGATTATTTATATGATGATGAAGAGCTGACAACGCCGTCTAAGGCATATCTCCCAGAAAGTTACCCAATACCTCCTCCGCATGCCTCTGATAAAAGCATTCATCCTAAGAGGGCCCCAATCGTTAACTACAGGAACGAGTCATGCGTTTCCACCGCCACGAGACAGACTGCTACCACATTTAACACCACCACCTACTCCAAAGCGTCCTCAAGGGCTACCTCATCGAAATATCCTACAACAACAAGCGGGGTTTCTCGAGTAACCAGGTAAGCTAGAGTTGACATTACGTAAGCGAGTGACGCTTTCAATCATCCATCACTTACTACGAACTATCTAATGACATTGTTAAATTCAAATATAGAAGCAGAGCAGCCACTCCACCAAAGCAACCACCTAAAACAAACCCTGCTGGGTACTCACTTGATGACCAAAGAACCGAGAAAATGTCAGCGCTTGGTCCCATTAAATCGTTTTCGGAACCGTAAGTTGTTCTAATAGAATTTTGTCAAAGTCATCGATTTTTCTATTACATAGGCTAGCTAATACAGTGAAATTTCTTTTACAATAGAAACTTACGGAGAAAGTGCAAAGGAAAGAAACATGGATCGGGAGATGACAAAGAAAGAGCTGCTACTGGACTGGGAGGTGAATTTAGAGCCCAGCATGTAGAGGAGATTTATGACAATGATGTGGTTCCAATCTACAGAACAACTACACAAACTCGTGTGGAAATACTCGAAAAGACAGATCAGCCGAAACAAGTGAGGGTCACACAACGACCCGTACAAGAATACGTGGGACATGGCAGAGATCCGTAAGAGCATTATGGAATTAATTTATAATTCTATTGTAAACAAATTGGCTTATTATGAGTTCTAAANCACACAACGACCCGTACAAGAATACGTGGGACATGGCAGAGATCCGTAAGAGCATTATGGAATTAATTTATAATTCTATTGTAAACAAATTGGCTTATTATGAGTTCTAAACTTAAAATTTTTCTGGTCATAGGAATGCCAATACTGCCAATAGTATTGTCAACAACAATTTCACCTCCTTCAGAGCTGAGATTGATGGTGAGGTAAAGGTAACAAAGCGCAAACAGAAGGAAAAGGACCCCTGTCTGAAAACTTCCTGTTTCAATTATAACAGTCGGAGACTTCATCGGCTCTGCAGTTTCAGTGCAAAACGTAACAAAAGGTTAAGCGAGTTACATAAGCCCGCTTGCAAGTTTATACAGCCAGCATGTCCTATTCGAGAATGTTTCAATTACAACAGTCGGAGACTTCATCGGCTCTGCAGTTTCAGTGCAAAACGTAACAAAAGGTTAAGCGAGTTACATAAGCCCGCTTGCAAGTTTATACAGCCAGCATGTCCTATTCGAGAAACAATAGCGTCCATTTTACGAAAGGTGCCTGCAAAAAACTGTGAATGGCATGAAAACAAGGATATTCCTCCTTTCCACGAGTACTGCATGACAGGTCGGCAAAAAGTTAATATACCTAAATTGCCATATTTCACTCTTTTATTAATCACATAATCAACTCATGTACGTGCTAAACCGTTATTTTTCAGATCACAATCGGGAAGTGAACAGACATCGTTTACTAACCCGTCCAACCTCGGTAAGATTAATTTTAGTTGTAACGAGCTTGAAAGTGAATGTAATATCCTCGTCAACCTAATGAAATGACCTCATGGCTATTTTAGGAGGCTGAGATGCCAGGGGTCGAAAAAAGAGGAGCCAAGCGAAAAAACCATCATCGTTAACTATTCTGATCGTTGCTCATATTGAAATTCAAAATTCACAAGTACAACCAATTTAATAGTAAAAAAGCGTCTTACGTTTTAAAAGGTGGGTGAAATATGAAGAGTTAGCTTTTTAAAATCATTTTTCAAGACAAAAAAAATCACACATTAATCACAGTGGCTTAAATTGCATGTCACGAATCCTTCAACAGTCACACAACTCGCCCTCACTATTTCATCAAGTGACAGTACTTAATTAATAATTAGTTTTTGCTTAAAATATTTACTTTGGTTGCGGCTTCATTTCAAATTTTTAACCAACAGAGTGAACTAAAGTTGCGCTCGTGTCGGTTTGCTAATTAGATGAATTTTGGTGGCAGTCCTTTTCTTCCTATATACCTACCTAGCAAAGGAGTAGTAGGTATGTTGAACCTGTTTCCTTTCAGATTTTGCATCCCACGAAATTCGACATCAAGTGACAGTACTTAATTAATAATTAGTTTTTGCTTAAAATATTTACTTTGGTTGCGGCTTCATTTCAAATTTTTAACCAACAGAGTAAACTAAAGTTGCGCTCGTGTCGGTTTGCTAATTAGATGAATTTTGGTGGCAGTCCTCTTCTTCCTACATGCCTACCTAGCAAAGGAGTAGTAGGTATGTTGAACCTGTTTCCTTTCAGATTTTGCATCCCACGAAATTCGCTGTACGTGAAAGGCAGTATTTTTGCTATACATTGGATGGAGAGGCTATAAAGTGCAATAACTGTAACTGTAACAAGTACCACTTACGGAAGGAAATGCTTCGTTGATGTGATTTTTTCGTTGCGTCCAATTATCTGCCGCACACGTCATATTGCACTGCCAGGTAGATGCAACTGCACTCATTTACATAATGGCAATAAGGTAGTTGTAATAATAACTCAGATATTTAATAATATTTAATAATATTACTGCTGTAATCGTATTTGCTCATCTTCCTCTCTCAGGATGATGGGCGGACAGAAACAGATAGTGTGGCACACTGTCGCTTGTGCACAGGTTAACTATTCCCAGGTTGCTTCAAAATTACCACCGATACCTTCCTGTTTACTGAATATTCCATAAGAAAAAATTGTTACATCATACGTAATTTGAAAATTGAGTAAAGTTATGCAAACTAATTTTAATAAACGCTTTGAGAATTTTCTTAATCAGATTTCCTGATTTCAGTAAGAATTCTTCATTGGATTACCGCCATTCCTTTTCTATCATTACGCATTGGATTCTCTGCTCGGCACAGTACCGACAACGACAACGTTTTTCGATATACACGCAATAGAGAAAACAACTTCCCTTTAAACTGTTACACGAATGATATAAATGTCAATATTTTTTTGGAAAAGGAGGATGCAACCAACCAGCCCTATTATGCTCATGTAACAAATTGTCTGCCAAGAAATTAAAGTAAAACTGAAAATGTTGAACATTGTGATTAGATATAGTTACGCAATTTAGCCAGCCACCTCCAAATAGTGCCTATGTAGTGTCCGCATAAGTAATCTTTTTTGCATTTATAATTGAACCAGACAGGCTGCTGATGATTCCACCAGTAAAGGAAATCGTCATGTCGTGCCGGAGCATTTTTTCAAGCTTCAGAATCAAATTTCTCAAGTATCAATTAAAAATGCCGTACTGGGATGTTCTCCAAGTTGAAGCAATTATAGTGACTACAAGAGATGTTCTTTTTCTAATCAGCGCCTTCCACTTTTGAGTTTTGCATGAGCATATTTTTTTCTTTGTGTATCCTCTAATTATCCTAAAACCACTGTGCCTCATTTTTATAATGTAGTTTAGCAAAAAAAATTGCAATTATGTATGACTTAACTTCACAGAGAAGGCCGTACAGTATGTTAAGTATTGGCTATGATTAGTGTCATCCCCATTTCTCAGCACTATCCTTACAGAAGCTTGACATAGTTGACAATACTTATGTAATGTATCCGATGTGAAAGATGAGATAATAGATTATCAGTTTGCCCCATCACCCCATTTTCGAACATGTCATGTACTCATCTCATAAATTTTTCCGAATATGAAAATTGCCTTCCTCAAATGTTTTTTTTTCAAAATGTTCACTCTTTTTTCAGGAAACCAGCATAGGACTTGATTTCGCATCATTTTTCAATTGCTCATTATCATTTACGTCAAGTCCGAGGGTTCAGAATAGTTACAAATTTATTTTAAAAATCACACACATATTTCTACATATTTTAGAGGCTTTGCAGTAGAGTATCGAGCGAAAGCACTTTAATTAACCGTATCAGCTTGACATATTAACTTTATGAAACTCGCCCTTATCTTTTATTACTTACTCGCTATTTAGTTTGCTGGGCAAAAAATAAAGGTGTGGCAAATGAAGCCATTAAGATTTAAGCTGTAGGTACATAAGTAGGCAGCTTTACTACAACTGACGGTAATTATTATGAACATATCGTGTATTTGTGTAATCGCTGCATATTTCCCTTTATGATGCATATAAAAGTAGAAAGTAAGCATTTTTCTTTCAAAATATTATAAAATTGTCATGTTTTGCAGTAAAAAGTGCACAATAAAAGCTGCTGCAACTGTTTTGAAAAAGGACCAAACGTAGGCGGCTGGTAGGCATGTTAGTGTTAGTTAAGCTACCAGAAAAATTCATAGTATGCGGAAGCCTTCATAACTTTCCAAAAAGATGCTGCCAAAAATTCCATAGACAATATTTTCTTCGAAACCTGCTAATGAAATTACCGTATACGACCATTCCTGAACGTCAGATTGTAAACACTTTACCCCGCAAAAATTATTTAATTTCAATTGATCATATTTATAGCTTTATGAGTGTCATATTTTAACACGCACACAAATTAACTGTTAGAATCAACAGGAACTTTTTTCTGTATTGTTTCTGCTGCTTCCTGAATAGTTTTCTCTGATTCTGACTCAAATTCACAATCGGGAGGATTAGCTCTAATAATTACTAGTGCCCTGAAAAGTCTATGTAATTAGTTGTAGGACTTAGGTATATGCCAATATACATACCCTACCTACTTACTCCGTGTGAATTTTTGTAATAATAAATAACTCGCCTGGGCAAAAAGTTGGTCTGTTAAAACGTGAAAAATTTAAAGTTAAACTCCTTTTTCGTGAGTGGAAAAATGTAGTTTGAGCAGAACTTGTTCCTTTGTATGTAAAACAGTGAAACGCTTTTCTGCAAATTAATATATTTTAAATTACCAGCATAGCACCACAGTCAGAAATTGTTGTACCCTGAGAATTTGCAATTTATGAGTTAGTTTGTTTGCATTTTCATGCTGCTTTTGCCAAAAGCATAGAGCGAAAGACAGTTGATATCAGTCAAAATGTGAATTGCTTTCTCAAGCTCACTCAATTGAATTTTTGTAATAACGTAACAGAAAGATTTGCTCATTTATTACCTGTTGACAGGCATGCTAACGCACATTTAATGCCTTGATAACAGCATGAAAATATACTGCAATTGCTATACAATAAGGAAAGAGGAGGAAGCATTGATGGGCACCAAATACCAAATCTATCATTTTTGCCTGTCGATGATCCCATAAATCCTATTTCGTTTTATGAGAAAATTATGCAAAAATGCATAATCAAGTTTCGTGCATTAACAACTAAACTCAATTCATTCAGTTCACTTTTTTGTGTACAAACAGGGGATTTTAGCATGCTCGTTTTCTTCCACTATTTTCATTTTGTGGATATTGTTTTGTTGTGCAACTTTTCGTCAAAAAAATTTGGCAGATTTACGGTGATTGCACGCAACGCTTTTCAGAAATTTGATGTGTGCTTTTTAGCAACATTGTACACTTGCAGAGCCCTCGGGTTAAATCGAGTTATTTCACAGCAAATAATTGCCTAGGATTTCTGTGTGCACCTACTCACTTTTGCCATCATCCAAACAAGACAGTGATGCACCTTCACAAAGCATTCCCAAACGTATAAAATTACCTAAATTGAAATATATACGTATGCGTGCGTGTCAAATAGTCATAGATTTTGGGCCTTGAGTCTTTGCATGAATGAATGGACATTCAAGTGCTCTAATTTTAACGTATTATGTTTTTTTACAATTACGCAACGATCCTTGCAAGTAATGACAGAACTTAATCCGCAATAAGTGCGTAGGAAAAGGACGTGTAAGTGCGTGTCATGTACGTGCGTCATATTATTAGCCGTTTGCAATAAAGATGAAATGCGTATCTCGAAATGGACCAGCACACCCAAGTTGCCACCAAATTAGGCTCATCGTACGTTCCCAAAAGTCAATATTTGCGAAATACTTACGCATTAATAATTAATGTGAAACAAACAGTCATATAGTAAAAATACATTCGGGAAAACTTTCATTGATTCGAAATTGCATATGTGTCAAAATTACATCAGAACTACAACATCTATTCATGAACTTGCCTCGGTAAATTTTGTTTGGGTAGAAATGGTTCTGCACACTTTTCCATTTTCACCTTTTATTTTTTCCATTGAATAATGACGAAGAGTATACGAACGAATTTATCTTAACATAATAAGACGTTGCTGTGTTCTTACCTTCACAGCGCAGGATCTTTTCTCAAGAGAAATTTTGAATTTATGATAAGATTACAGAACATCTGTGTACCCCTCTCCTTAAAAGTGCATTTTAATTCATTTTCAAATTAGCATTATGCGAGAACACACTGAAAGAAAAGTATTTTTGTTGACATTAACGATTTTAAAAAGGTTAGTTTTCGTTTCTCATGCTGGCGTACTTATGGCTGGGCTCTTCAAATGATGAAATTTTAATTTATTGCTTTGTTGCCTTTTCTCTGTACACCAACATTTTTTAGAGAAAAAAAATTGTTTTTCTCTCAATTCCCATCCTTCCTCTTAATTGTGAAAATAAATGCACAGATATGGACACTGTAGATGTTACTTACGCCGAGCGCGAACGAGGAATTCCGTTGAACGGAAGCCGATGGTTTGGCTGATTACGTTTATACATGCCCAACTAAAGTAAGCACACTTTTTTTTGCAGAGGATCTCAAAACGGTTATTAATGCATATAAAAATAAATTATATTTGTTCTCTTTCACAGGCAACTCATTCATCCTTGAGAGATGTTTTGACAATTTCACATATTTTGAGTTTCTTTTTGTATGACCTTTCAATACATCCTACTTCCAATTTTTCAAATCTCTCGGAAAATAATTTTTATTGAGAAGATTCTCATCCCATTTTTTGACGTGCTATTTGCTTAGAAGAAAAAGTTTTCGAGAAAAGAGAATGCACGCTATATTCTCCCTGCCGTAATGTACGATTAAGGAAGAGCGTGTATGCCAATATACCCTTTGACATTAGTCGTGTTAGAATGAAAATAATTCTTTTGGGCATCTATCCATTCACACGCATCACTCTTCATGTGATAATCATAAAGTCTCCTTCCCTCTGCTGCACTCACTGATTCGTTCACCGTCAACTGTAATGCTGAGGTTGGTGATTAGCACAAAAGACCATAGTGCAACTTAAAGCTAACGATTTTTGCATTTGTGCATTTCACGTCATGCTATTTATGACTGGTGAAGTAAAAGTGAAAAAGCGAGATGACTCAAGATAGTTTTACTTTCCTCAAACAATCGTTACAAGGTATGTAGCGTTTTAGCCGGTTTTCGCCTCGTCGCAGTAATCATAAAATGAAAATATCTAGCATGAATATCCGACTACATTGTACTTGTTTGTCTGAATATCATTTATTTCTTCCTTTTTCTCCTTCATATCTTTTCCGTATTAAAACAGTTGAAATTATCAAGCTTGCCAAGTAGGTGGTAGGAAGAAGCCAGGAAGATGATAACCAAATTGTGCAAATGCTCTTCACCATGTGGGATATGTTGCTTTGTGCATGAGCACAGCTAGGATCCACTCTGTCAGAAATTTTTTTTATTAATGTACTAATGCAAGTACTAACGATTCATCATTACATCATTTCGCATCTTCAAAAAACTGCATCTTGGAGATGTGATCCCTTCAACCAGCTCTGTTAATGGTGAGTGGTATGGAGGAATCAAAAGATAAATGCGTTAGAGGCTAGCCCTTTCGCCACTCCACTCTGGCGCTATTCAAGAAAGTAAAATATAAATGTGTGTGGAGTATTATTCTCTGCGTACGTAATCGAATAAACAACACTATTTTATAGTATTTTGCTATTTCACATAATATATTCATTTATTCCTTTTTTCATGAAAAAACATCTTCAAGTTGATTGCATTGTAGCATCTTCACATTGTTTGGGTTTAGTTTGGAGGGATCGTTGAGGTCTTTATGGTGCCTTCGTGGTCCTGCAAAATAGGCACATTATTGTCC
>JAHZND010002351.1:0-13189 GCA_027744115.1 Acrocyrtus sp. NNG-2020
TATGCCAGTTTTTTTTAAGTTTATCTTTTTGGGTATAATAAGAAAGAACAAACTTTATTATAATAAACGGATTACGCATACTACGATTGCATATTTGCAAGTGCTATATAGCGTAGGAAGAAATATGATGGGCAATAGGTGTCCTATTGCAGTACTAGCTTTATTTTTAAAATTAAAATATTTCTTTGCGGTTTGCGTTTCAATAATGAATTAAAATAATAAGAAAAACGTGTAAATAAAATCGGTCCAACTGGTAATTGGCACCTTGTCGGGAAATATTAATCTAATACATAGACTGATGATGATAGCTTGTAGATAAAGCAAAAGCGAAAACCTTGAATCGAGTTTGACTTCGCAGCTTCACCATAAATGAAAAATCACACACCACCAACTTATGATGCACAATGTTCGAAAACTGTATAGTCAGTCGAACGACTTATTAGTCGAGAATAAACAAACCCAACGATAACGAAGAAACAAAAAATAACATTACATCACTCAGCTTATATCTTGGCTACTCCCTGTTGCCAACAAACTCACAGAACGGATATTAAATAAAATAGGACCTGTTGAATAAATAATGCCATTACAAATACCTTTCCTGATTTTAGGGATACATATCACATAATTGAATTATGATAATACTAAACTATACTAACTACATAGATACATTCTACAAGTCTACCTATACTAATACTCGTACTTTTAAGTAATTTTTGTTTTTATATTATAAGTGTAATACCTACATTCTACAAGTCAACAACGCCTAGTCAAAAGTGAATTCAATTAAAAGACAATCAGAATAAAAGACATTTTTCAGTGCATATATTTGCACATCCGATGATCCGATCCGGTTAATCAATCTGCAACATGTTCCTTGTCAAGTAAATTCTGAAAATATTGAATCGTATCCTCCCCTTGGGACATTGCGCAGAGATTCTAAGGACAAATAATAATTAAAAGTGGCTTAGCACTGAGCATTTACGTGCGTCAATAAGTCACTAAGATGTATTACTACTTAAATCTAATTTAATATATCCAGTGAATGCTACATAGGTACCTTCCAATGGCGCGGAGAAAATGATAAAATGTACGTTTGTCGATTCGTTTGGTTTCTGGTACCTTCTCCTTCATCAGGAGATTTCGTTTCCAAAATCTGCGACTTTTCGGGCTTTATGTTGAGAGACAGGTCCTGAAGACGGCCATTTTCTAAGTGATACAAGTAGCAATAGTTTCAAGAAATTGAATTATTAAAATTAGTGATATCGACATCCTGTATCTCGCCATCTAGTATGCTAACCATCTTTAGTAAGTGATACGTGGCCGTCCTTCACCAAAAATCCAAAGTAGAAAAGATTTTCAATTGTTCTCGGAAATGATCCACGGTCCATTACAAATTCAAATAAATTCGCCGGCTGCATAGACTGACGGTACACTCTTTTTAAAATTTTATTCATTCCTTTGGCTTTACTCTCCGCAGGATCATTTTCTACAACTTGCGCGCTATTTCCATCATCTACAGTGGTTCCTTCTTGTGGCTCCTCGTCTGTTTTACGATTTGTACGTCGTATTGGTTCCGGCTTTTTAGGTTTCGGAATAGACACTGCGTCTCTATCATAAGTTCCAATTGCTGCAACAAGAGGCAATAACGCCTTTGACCCCACACACGACTGCATAGCAATATTAGCTGCTGCCAACTTTGGTGAATATTGGCAACTTTCGTCCACATATTCCTTTTTCTAATAAAAACAGAAAATACATTTAATAAAAAATCGCATTATTACATTTACGGCATTCAGTGAATGACAATCGAACAGTCTGCCAATTAGCAATGCTAATTTAGCATTGATTGATTAAAAATAATAAACAAGTTAAAGTTAGGAGTACCAAAGTGTCCAAGAACTCCTCTAACGAGAATATAACGGGGCCACTCCCAATGCTTTCGGCTTTAGCCCGAATTGCAGCTGACGCAGCTGCTGTGTGTCTATAAGCCCACATAATATCGCCCGGGCCACCTATTATACCAACATTATCAAATTATAGAAGTTTGTCTGCTAGTATGATATCAAATTTTTTAAAAGTCAATTTTAGAATTTAAAGTGTTGCATACCTATACGGTTTCTGGATGCAATATCCTCATTTGGGTTCGTCAAGTCGCCTTTGATCAAACGATCTAACACAACTTGAGCCGTTTCGATATTCTTAGTCAGAACCTTGTGAAAGTCTTCACTAGTTGTGTTGTCCGAAGCCAAATCTTTCAATGATTACATGCTTAATTAATATATTTTCAACAAATACGCACTTAATAATTACATAATCTAGTTAGTTTTCATCTTCTTTCAGTTACCATTGCAGGTAGAAATTAAGTGACCATACACTTTTCCTAAGTCGCAGCGGTCTCTTATGTCAAGTGGTAGTGGAATATCATCTGGTTCCGTTTCTCTCCGTCTATTAACCAAAGCCGTTCCTGGTGTGGGAGGTGGCATGAATTCTTCTTCTTCCTCTTCAGCAATGTCCTGATCTTGAATGTCCTGATCTTGAATATCTTGATCTTGGTCCTGATCGTGATCCTCCTGAGTATCTGCATCTGCGTCAGTAATATCAGTATCCCTTCTTTCTGGTTCTGTTGCTGTAATCTGAGCGGCGGCGGCCGCGTTTTTAGCATTTTCAAATCCTTCCACAAAAGCAATTTCATCTTCTCCACTACGAAAAGAATCGTCCGATGCATCTGATGATTCTGAATCTGATTCGTTATTTGATGATCATTTGCTTGCCTCTTTTTGGCCTCGTTGCCATTTTAAATGGCTTGATGTAGAACCTAAAAGTAAAATTAAGCACATGTATGTTAATGAAATCCAGTTCACTACAAAAAAACCTTTGGTTAACTGCTAAAGACTAACTAATTTATATTCCACTACTGTATACATACAGCACAGTTCTACCACTACCGTAGATAAAAAAGTATATTTGGCGAAGTAAAAGTGACAAAGAAATTGTTTCAATTATTATCATTAATAATAGCATAATTTATATATAAGTAGATACACTGTCAAATGTCAGACCAGTATCGAGTGAATGAAATTCGAACTGCTTTTAAATTAGCATTACGAACTACTAAAAACTTTAACTTCAGACTTCTCATACACTTGTTACTTGTAATATAATTTTCTGCTGCCTCACTTTCTCTAATTCCTGCGGCAGCTAGCAAATAAAAAGTGAAATTCTCACAAATTATATATGTGTCACCAAGTACTAATAATTTATAGTATGTAATACTATAAATGCACAAGAATGTTCCAAAATTATCATTCACTTCAGCTCACCCAAGTGCATCAGCATCAGCAAAGTGCATTTATTTAGTATGTTTACTTTCTTTTCCATAGTCCAAATCCAGTTTTTAAGAACACCGCCGAATTTCCCACCACCACCAGGGAGAAAGGGACAAAAAATATTGCATAGTTTCTCATACTAGTTGCTGTTGCTGCTATGCTAGAGCAGTGGATAAATCTTTTGCCAGTTTTACCTTTGTTCCTTTTCTTCTTTTGAGAGAAAACGAGTATAGAGCCTTTGCTTGGCTTTGGCTTTGCGTTGAAAAGAGAGAAAAGAGCTCCGTTGAATCTTAGGCAAGGCATTGGTCTTTGGTTTGGTTAGAATGCTGAAAGAGGTGAAAGATGGAGATGGAATAGCATTACCCCATTAGGTTGAGGAGATGAGATTGAGACGACAACAAGTAGAGTACCAACAGCGCACACGGGAACTGGAAACGCAGAAAAACTGGAACGAGAGTTGATGTTCTTCCAGAGAAAGTTTTGCCGAAAAAATGAACAAAGAGGAATAAAAGGATGTGTCTCAAACACCATGTAATTCAGTCAGTTCCTTGCGCTGGTTCTGTCGTGTTGCATTTTTAGGATGGTGCTGTGCTGTGCTGCTGCTTGTGTGGTGTTGGTGTGATTTATGTTCACATTCCATATTTTAACGGAGTACCATTCCAGCTTTCTTTTTACTTTCTCTGTGAAATGTTTCTTAACAAATCATTTAATTAGTTTTGCGTGCCATGTCATAATCATAATATGAATTTTTGCTGAAGAAACCTGGAGGTGGTAGTGATATTTTGGAAGACCACAGCATTATTACTAGCTCGCATATTGCTACCATCAATCAATCTCTCCCAATTCAATTGTCTGCTATTGACAGGCTGCCCTAGACACTACAAAAGGCTAGAAGGGCTTAAAGCCTGTATCGAATTGTGTTGTACTGACGTATTTCAAATTCCGTCTGACTTTCTCCTTAATGAACCGAATTGTACAAGTAGCTTACAATAGAAAATAGAATCTCAAGTGAAGTGCAGTGTATTAAACTTATCGCCTGTCGTTTTTAGTTTGATGGTGTGGGTTTTCCCAAATTTTGGGCAAAAGAAATAATAACAAACAATCTGATGGATGGATGTAGCAGCTTTCTAATTTTCTGAAACGTATTACTGTTTGCGCTAGACGTTAATCTTTTTCTTTTATCTATTTACTGATGAATTTCATTGAAAGTAATTATTATAGTTGGTAGGTGGGTTTTTAAATGATGGATTGGAATATTTTGTAGAATATTAACTCCTGACATCCAAATACATATCTTCATTTCATTGCTGAGTGTTATTCCTGTACGGTATTTAAAACATATCTTTCCGATCACCGATGTTAGGCCTGGATCAGCCGGAAGCAATTTCAACGAAGCTCCTAGCTCAGTCTCATTGTGCCCATTCATGCATGGTATTATGCATACCTAAGTCAAAAACTGCTAACTGTGAAAGTTTAACATTTTAGACATTTCAGTATGTTCCTATTTGCGTAGACTTTGGAGACTTACCCGGTCCAGAAGAGTTAATTCAACTAGAATTTATAACTGGATTAAATAAGGACTGACTTTATTTCTTTGCACAATCCCTTTTCTGCGTATTCATGTACCTACATAGTTACAGATCTCAGCAACTAGCAAATCAGCAGATAGAACGAGTAGAATGAGAGCATATAGAGCATACCTACTCAGCAACAAGCAGATTATGATAGGCTTGTAGATAAACTGAAGTAAAGTGTCCCTATATAAAATCTTCCGATGAAATATACCAAGGAAAATTGCATCGCTGATCTGAAGCTGAGATAAATTGGCAATATACAAAAATATAAAAAAAAAAATGCTGTAGTATGTCGGGAATCTCTATCTCTGCGCGCAAAACTTATATGGCTATGAGAGAGCGAGACTAGGGAAAGTCATCCGGAGCGTTAGGAGATATTGAAGCAAGCAATTTGAGCTAAAGTACATTTTCTTGTCTTGTACATCAGTTCAGCTTGTAACTTTCCCAGAGTTTCGAAGTCCCTGATTAAATGTAGCGAATCTAGGGCCTCCTAATGTATTCGGTAAAGAAAGGTGGTCCGAGGTAGTGATTCATAACGTCCATTTACCATCACAGTAAACAGTGAAGCATAAAGCGCTACCCCCCGCGTATTCTAATTTCTTTTATATAGTATTGTAATATTTGAAACAAGATATGTGCATTAGATATTGCTTTGTACGCATATTTCACAACTTTCACAGGGAGTCAACCTCTCCATTGATTGACTAACATGAAAAACGAAACAATAATAAATTGTTCCTTCGCAGAACACGAAGCCAGTATCTTTCACTCATCATGCACGTAAGTCTCTTTGGCAGATTTATTGATCTTGATGAACACGAAGTAAGTGAGACTCGAAGGTGGAAGTTTGAGGTTTTGCTAACAGAACAGAACATTTTATTGTGACATACTGTGACACTGTTTGAAGTTCAAAGGAACAAAAAGATTCATGCAACAATTTCCAATTTCGCTTTTCTGCCTCCTATAAAGTGGCGACCATAAGTAAAGCTGTAAGCGCATTATACACAGTTGGCTGAAAGAGTGAAACTGCGATAGAAAAAGGGCAAAATGGCCTACAGTCTCGGGAAGCAGCACATTATTTACTTAACTAGACAGTAAGTGGTATTTGTAATAGCTATGTAATATAGTGAAGTAGTCGTAGAGAGTAATTCGGAGATAGCATGTGCTTCTAATAATTGCTTTTTAAAATATAGTTCCCAAAATAATGGATTGGGAAACGAAAACTTTTTTTCCATTAATGTATGAGCATACATATACATATGAACAGAGGGGCGGATAAAGAATCTTGAAAAAGTTTCGTCGTGTTTGGGTGCATTACATGTAAGTATTCATTTATTTTCTTGGATTTCAGCGGAGAAAGTGTTGGAAACGTCAAACGGATTTTCCTAGACCCTGAACAGGATATTTTGAGCAAATCAGGCGAGCTCCAGGTCTGTTTGTGTCTTCGCCTTTTCTCATTTTCTTCCTTCATATATTACCCCCAGGAAATATTTTCTTTTCTTATTTCCTTCATGAGTTGGGTTTGGGTTCCACAGTCTGAAAAGCAGAGCTCTGTATCTATTCCATTTTCGTGAGAATAACTGAACTTCATAAATAAAATCTGAATGCTATGGGATTTTAGTTCACTTCTTTTTATATGAGTCTAGCAAAATTGGCTTTGCTATGAACCAGCAGGAAATGAGTATTTTGTAGAAAACTGAAATGAAAAAGGGATTCCCTCTGTAAGACGCGGGAGTCACCAATGAGTCCATTCTTTCAGGCTGAGTTTGTCTCAGGCCATCTCCTCAAAATGTTGTCTCAAAATTTATTATTCTCTGAATAGAACATTTGCCAGCAGAAATTTACCTCACAGCCGGACTAAAATTCCCGTAGCGCATCTTGTATAAATTGTTTCACACATACGAAATTGTTGACTACGAGTACAATGTTAAAGCAAACAAAAACTGAACCTTGGTTCGTGGTGAGAGCATTATAATAGTAATACTTTTTAGAGACATATTACCCCAGGACTGAAATCCCACGCTAACCTTATATTATTTGTCTAGTTCCAAGTTTTCAATTACTGCGTTTTACATTGTACTTCAGTTTATTAGGAGATGCTAAAGTCCCCATAAAAGCTATAGAAAAGAAAAGGCAATGAAATATCGATCAATTCATCTTTTTGAACTCATAGTGTAAAACACACCTAGGTAATCATGTCATGTTATGGTACATTCACGGTTTTTCTGGTTATTTGTTTATGGAGCACAGGTGGAACTTCTGGGTAAATATCTGTCCAGGGAAAAAATAACGCGCGTCTACTCGAGTGACTACCCAAGAGCAATTCAAACAGCTAATGCGATTGTACGACATTCGGCCAATATGCCCCAACTACAAGTCAAAACGGATGCAAGACTTCGTGAAAGAGTAAGTTCTTTGCAGAGTAAACAACGCATTTGCTCCCTTTAATACGACCACTTGCCCTATTTGGCATGTCTATTACGGAATAAAAAGTAAACAAGCATGAATTATAAACGCCTGTAGACAGCAATTTCAAAAATCGTTACTATTAAAACCGTGTACTCTTAGCACTTTTCACATCAACCAAAACTTTTAAAAATTGAAAAGCCAATGTAAAAGTTTAATGCGTTTAAGTATGTATTTACTCAAAACCTTACATAAGTACCTAGGTATATAGCCATACTCATACAGGGCTAGTTGCAACATGCCGGAGTTGGGACCTTGGAGGGAATATTGTTACATTAAAAATACCTAAATAATATTGCAAAACCCATAACTCTTACTAAATTATGAACAACACTTTCAAAACGTCGACTCGACACGTACATGTATTTCCAGGGGAAGGTCTCAATTCCCAGAACCTTACGTGGTGCAAATTACTGCTGTATCATCGGTAGTAGAATAAGTAATGAATGCCCTGAGCATACTATTTCTGTATGGTGAAAGGACATTACATTGGTTAGCGGTTGAATGTACTAATTATTCATCTAATTCTACTTTCCTTGACACTAGCCCATATACAGCGTGTTTTATTTAATCAAATTTAAGAATACATTAACTTTTTAATGTTATGAAAAGACACATCCGCCTCGTCAAATGTTATTTTATCCCTATACAGTTCATTTTAGATATTTTTTGTCCAAGTTTCATCACGGCCGTTAGTAAATACATATCTACTACAGTATCAAACCTACTTTGTCCCTTTCAGCATCTCTCCCTTTTCCAGTGCTGCTATTTTTATATGCCACTTCAGTTGGAATGTATTCTCAAAATGATCTATCTCCTTGAAATAGAACAAATAAATATCTTAAATCAGTGGATCCATTTTATATTATTGATTTTTTGGCAAATTCTATTTGGAACAAGAGTATTCTTTGTGTCAACCAAAAGAAAATACATGCGTGAAATATTACAATAATACTAAAAACTAACTGCTACTACACCATTTTTTGCTGCCTGTGATGAAATATGTGCACGTCATACCACATCAAACAATTTGCCAACAAAGTTCGATAAAGGTTGGAATAAAAGGTGTAATATTGAGTCATTTGGGTGTTATATGATGTGAATAACAAAAGACTAGTTTTTCTTTGTCAACAATATGGATTTTCAACATGTAGGTTTGACTATCTGTACGCTCTAGTAGAACTAGCTTCTTAAACTGGCGACGGCTAAATACAGCTGTAGACATGGGCTATGACATGACCTGCAAGCTGTAATAGGTTACTTCGAGCTTATACTAATCCCAGCAGTATTGCACAACCACGGAATAAATGCGCTGAATAACTTTGCTTTATCATGATATTTATGTGCTAGTAGAAGCACTCAAGAACTAAAGTACCTGCATAATTCGATCATGCTATCCAATCCCTTGAGCAACAAACAACAGTATATCGACTTGCCAATTTCACTTGTGTAATATGCATATTAGTATAACCCTTTAACCCTGCTTCGCAATTCATCCCTTATCCTATTTTCTCCTACCTACATCTCCCTATATGTATTGGATGAATATGTACAGATTCAGCAAGATTGATAAAAACGTCCTGGGATGCTGGGATTTTCATATTCGTTATTATGCTGATGTTGCATGCATACCTACTACAAGCTTTATCATCTCAAGATGTTAATCTGTAAGAGCTTTTGTATTTTTTATGAAGTTGTGTAATACTTCTATTCTTTTTCCAGAACGTAGGAGTTTTTGAGGGAAAAACCTACAGCGAAGCTTTGGATGGTCTATTGAAAAGTGGGGGTGATCTTATGGCCTTTAATCCTGAAGGTGCTGAAAAGATGAAAGATGTTGGAAGTAGGATGAATAGCTTTTTCAAGGTACTGTGAAATTTACATTTTAAAGGAAGCACACTAAAGTTGTTATAACAGCAGTTTAAACACTTGGAGCTGCAGCAGAGTAATCATATATGGTATAAAAGTAATACGCAATTTAAAACGTAGGGAAAGCTAAACTTCAATTTTATTATGAAATATGCATGGAGTTTTTGGCTGATTATAGTTGTACAATTTCAAGTGCTTGCGCCCCTGTCATTATATATTCATTTATTTTTAACATTTCAAGTTTTCTAAGCATCACTATTTAGCTATTTAAATAATAACAGTTTTCAAAAGCCATAGTAGACTGAATTGAATTAGTACTTTTATAGTATATGTCAAAAGGATACAGACTGGAGGTGATAGGTGAATGATTGTTGAGAAAGGATATCCTCAAATTGTTACTGCTATTGAATTCTTACTGTTAGTGATCGTGCACGCATACCTTTACAGAGAATTACATTTCATGGTACATCATTCTAAATGTAAGATGAACATGAAGTTGACAATTGACAAATAACAGCATAAGCAGTATTACTCATAGTCAGTTATCTAGAAGCCACTTTCCCAGGTAAAGTAAACAAAAATAAATTGAATTCCCAGTACCGTGGAATATGGGCTATATATTTTCTCACAATTTTTAGAAATATATACCTAACCTAGTGGTTCGATAATGGACATGTTTTTAAAGCTACACATTTAAGCAAACTGCAGACATAGTAGAATTAAATATAACTTGTAGGTAATCTGCAATCGAATTTTTTCACGGTGCAATCAAATCCTGCAATATTGCTTGATTCAATACATTTTTTGTTATTTCAGGAAGTTTGTTTGGGACTTGACAAGAGTGTGCTGGAACAAGAAGTTGTAGTCATTGTATCTCACTCGTTTGCGCTCATAAAGCTAGTTGACACGCTTACGAAATCGGGAACATACCGACTAGCCCACTGGGACCACTCTAGTGGATATAAGCTGCTTAGGAATGCCTCTTTTATCAAAATCTCGGTGGGCTCGCTTGAGGACGACGTTGAAGATTTAAGCACACTTCCAGGCCAACGCAAAATCGACTTTCTTAATCTTCATGAGACTGAGCACTTACGAGGCTTCGTTGAAGATGATACATTAGTCAAGTTTACACAAACCTCTTGCGAAGCTAAAGCTTTCTCCGGATGTATTCAATCATGAAATATTCCCGCTTCAATTAACTATTTCTACTTTCATGGTCCTTTCTTTATGCCCTTCTACTTTCAATGATTGTGTCGTGCTCTGGATGAAAATCCAAGGGGGGCAAGAATAGCAATAGAGTACAAATTTGGTTGGTTCCTATCATACATTTCTATTCATCTACTTTCTCTCATGATGTATGTATTGTATGCTGTTGAATGAAAAAGTGCACACAATGCTTTCTTTGTAACATGTAACAGGGTATTGATTAGTTCTCTTTTCAGGCAAACTTTATCAATTTGAAAAAGACTTATTCCTACATTTTAATTAGAAATCTGAACTGACGAGACGTTACCACGTAGTACAACGCTACCTGCTCCGTGCATGCATATTATGGCAAGCAACGCCTTATAACAATTAACTTGTTATAAGGCTTGACTTACTGAGAAATATCAGAAGTAGGTATGTGATGTATGATAGCGCTCTCATAACCATGATTTTTCAAAAAATAAAAATAAAAGTTACTTTCAAACTACTTTTTAAGAGTTTCTTAACATAAACTTTTTAATTTGCCTTTCGTCATTTCCTACTGAACAGTTGCAGCCTGAAACGAAAACAACTAAACAAAAATAACGCTATTAGCAGTAAGAAACTAATTTGTTGTAACTTTCACTTTTAGCTGACAAACTCGATTACCTAACTGCTAACTCTAGCTCCAGCTCTTACTTGTAGATATACAAACTGTGTATATTCCGACTATTCCGGCGAAGTTCATTTCTCATTTTACAAAGTTTACTTGCTTGTTGAATGACATGTTATGAGCAAAAATCACATTAAAATGTTTCCTTCCTTTTCTCTGGAAAGCAGCGGAAGTGGTATTAAACCATGAACAGTGAGTAGCGTAGATACCGCAATACCCTACCAGGGACCAGTGCAGTCATCTAACATCTCATCATGGTTTATATTCACTATACATAAGTACCTAGATATTAGCTGAAAATGAGGATCACGAAAACCTTACTCTATGATGTTGATGTAGGATGATATTATAACCATGAATAAATGAGTAACTCCAAGTTTCAACGTATGGGTAAGTATAAACCGCGTCCATGATATGTGGGGAAAGTGGAATATTTTTCGAGACGACTTATAGTAGATATTTGCTTTAGAGTTGGCTTTTGTTGAGTTCTTAGTAACAAAATCAGATTGCCCTGATAAATAAATAAGTTTCTGGGTTCAGTATTCTCACGAGATGATGCGATGTACCCCAACTCCAACTGTAGTTACGAAGCTAAGAAGGCAATCGAAATTCTTCGTTTAAAATTTAATAAGCTGATCCTAATCCGAAGCAGTTTATTAATGCTGGTGTAGTGAAACTTTTTTTTGGCAGAGAATGCAACTTACGGAGTAAATTTCTTTCACTTTCTAGAAATAGGTTAGAAGAAGACGGTCCGAAGAAACAACAGGTGTCTTTGACATGTGCTTTGTTATTGTATGATCTTACACATTCAACATTTGCTTCCGAAGCGTAGCATAGCACATTCTTTACAAAAACATTTGAGCCTAAAGCTAGTAGTAGTAGTACTTGTACTCTTTTTAGTTCTTTCAAAGTTTTACTTTCGAAGAGTTTTAGGTAAGACAAAATAGGTACATTGAAAAGGCTCAATCATCGTATCGGATGAATTTGACATTCTTGGTAAAGAATTCTGTGTATAAATTTAACTGCTGAATTACATCTACATTACTAGCGCAAACTCCTTTTTCATATAAAAATGAACCTCTGGAATATTAAGTGTGTTGGAATTTAATCATAAGCTACTGGTCCCACTCCGTCCTTCGCAAATCCTAAGCAAATACTAATTCTGACCATCGAGAGGGAACATGGGTAAGCCATAGTTTTAATACAGGTGGAATTGAGCATTTAAACTCAAGCATACTATACCAAGCGGAGTGTGGAACGTAGTGAATGTCATCATACTGAATCGATGTTTCGACCGAACTATGGAGTGGTGAATAGTTTTCCACGTAAGCCCTCTCAAACCCATTTCGCCAGTGAATAGACTGGCATACATCTCCTTCTCCAAAGAATCTCAAACTTAAAAAGTACAGCAGGCAGCACGTTAAAAAATTATGCTAGATTATTCGCATTGCAAATATCAGCCACAGATGGATTAGTTTTTAGCTAGAGTGAGTGTATACCTATTAGTTCTAACGAAACACCTATCCAATGGTAATTTATACACAAATATACTGAATTATCTAGGTGTACTCACCATTATCAGGACTTATTGTTAGTAGAGCTTGTTTCTATCTGTAACTGTAATGGAGATGAAGAACTTTCTTCATACCCCGAGCACAGGTAATGGATAGTGAAATTGGATTTGATCTCTGTTTGGAGATTTAACAGTACAGTAAAGTAAAAGAAGATCTACATTACCATTACCATTTTTTTCGTCCTAACTACAACTAACTGTATGTAAGCGCATTCTAGTAAAATAGCACTTTGATGTACGATGATATATACCTAGGTAAATACATTTCAATTTCTAAAATCAATGAGAAAAATGAAAAAAGTCAACTCTTACAATGCCAATTTTAGTTTCGGTTGGGGGTCTGTTAATGCGTGTACAAAATGAAGACGACAGAGCATTATTTTATAAGTTAAATACTATATTTTTAGTACGTAACCCTAATTATAAAAATATTTCAGAAAAAAATCATGAAATTCTATATAGGTAGGTAGGTATACATTTACATACCTACCTAAGGGATGGGAGAGAATTTGGGGTATCATGA
>JAHZND010002352.1:0-19681 GCA_027744115.1 Acrocyrtus sp. NNG-2020
TGCTTGCCATGTAAGTATGCAGATAATGTTTTGTGTGTGTGTGATATAAGCTATACGGCAGTTTCTTCACAGGAGCAGAAATTAAAGAAGAAAAAAAAGATGCTTTGAAAATTACGAGACGGCGATCCAGTGTGATGGGAAACGCTCTTGTTATCCAGTTTCCCTTCTAACGCTAGTCATTACGTAAAAGTCAGGAAAAAGACCTCCATACAAGTACATGTCGGAAGGGGTATCGCTTGACAAAATATTTTTGTATCTATTTAGGTCTGCCACGGCTACTGCGGATGCGCGCACATACGCGGCGCGTTTTGGAGGCTTTAGTAAAACCAGCAAAACTAATTGGGAAGGAGAAGGAAACCCATTCATAATGTATTGGGCGATATGCACTAATGGATTATGAAAACAGCTATCTGTTACTGTCTGTCAGTCACAAAAAAGAGAGCTCACTGCATATATATATGGAAACTGAAAACGAGCTGGACTGTAGCACGAAAGTTGCTAAATGCTCAGGAGTATTTAAGTTTTTGAAGATGATGCTCTAGTTTCTTTTCCTTTTTCCTTTGAGCGATTTGTAATTTCTTTTTTTCTCCCTTAGCACATACGCTCCGGTGAATTGTTTCAAGATAAATTATGTAATGGTTGAGGAATATTATGCTATCTGGTTCGATTCCAACATGGGATACGTGCAGTAGTAATTTTTTTAGGAGGCAGGTTTTTATGCAAGCTGTCGTTTTGCTACACAGTAAAGGTATCATCATCGGTCTTTGTCATGTCAGTCAAAACTGATGATTGTTGAGAGGAGAAAATATATATATATTTTTCGCAAACAACTTTTTTTCCCCGAAATGTGTATTGATCCTGGTGGCTGGCCGTGGAGTACGATGAGGATGGTAGACCTTGGTGGAAAAAGAATGATTTTTCTTGTGTGGCGCTCTTTACTCTACTTTAATGTTAGGAAGAGGCAACATCTGTACTTCTCAAAGGTTATTAGCACATTTGCAAGTGGCTGTAAGCCGCAGTTAATGACAGTAACCCTAATCTAATTCGCCCATAAACGAAAATATTTGGCGGGTGTTCTAAAAATAAAATGCTGAGCCGATTGGAGTCCACTTCTCCAGTTGTACTTATACTTAGAAATAAGTCTCTAAATCTGGAGGGGAATGTGCTTTTGGAATTCTTAAAATATTCCAGATATAACTGTAGCCGTATGTGTCTTACTATTTTTAAAGAGATTAGGAATTAAAAATATGCAGAAAATGAATAACACTATTTTTATCGATGCTCTTGCTTTCCGTCGTTATCATCACTCCTACAAAAAAGAGCTTATACTCTGTAAATCTGTAATTCCTCTCTGTTCGCTGTGAACGGTGAATGGTGTGGAGTAGGAAGCAGGAGCCATTCAAATCAAGATTTTTTTTTCTCCTTCTGCACTGCAAGAATTTTATCGTGGTGTATTATAACAATAATCACTTGCCGTTAGCAATCTCGCCATATAGCATGTAAAGCCAACATTTGAAGAGGTCTTATCAGTCTTGCCAGAACACTTAAAAGTTCCAACACCATCATATTTTCAGTTTGGAATGTGAGTCTGTTGCACTCTAGCAAGCGCACTTACTAAAACCAGGAATTTTTACGATGGAACACAAATATTTACAAATGAACAGTATGATGAATATCTTTGAGAGTAAAAATCGAAGAAGATTACACATTCCCTCTATTTCTTTGTACGTACTCTCCCATACCTGTCGCTGTCCCTTTCCAGAAGGAGTAAACATTTAAACATTTACTCAACTTTTTACATGTACTCTTCCCTCCTCTGCGAGATTTTTCTGGGGAGATAACTCAGGGAAGGATTCCTCTACTTTTTCTGGAGAAAAAAGTACAAAATGAAAGTGACAAAATGCGTTTTTTATAATAGACTTTGTAGACAAATGTCACCTCTCTTGTAAGTGATTATGTACCGACAGCTCATCTGGTTTCACCATCAACCGACTCAAATAAAAAAAAGGTACAAAGGGACACTTATAGATTGTCTGATTTTTAACTCACCAACAGGATTACCATGATCATCACTCACCGTTTTTTTTTGTAAAAAAAGGGGCTCTTCTACAGGTACATTTTCACCTCATACCGCTCAGCTCCTACTTGTAGTAAATATATCGTATTTACACCTACGGATGCTGCTGCTACCAGTACGGAGGTATAAAAAAAGGTTTACGCTGTCTGACTTGAGCAATTCTTGTTGAATTTTGAGCATTTTTAGAAGAAAAAGAACCTTTGTTGCCCTCCCGTTGTGCGGTGCATTACACTTTAATGATAAAGTTTTGTTTTTCTTCTTCAGACGCGTCATCGCACTCTTCCATCTGATCCCATTGTTTTTTTCATTGTTTAGGAGATGGATTTTTCTAAGGATAAAAAAAATATTACAGCGCTCGCCTTTACTTTTTTTTTCTAAAAGTTATTTTTAGAGACGATATCTTTCTCGTGTTTAAATATAAAAAAATTTCTTGCGTTTCTCGCAAACATTAACTAGAGAAAAAATGACAATGTGTGAACTGGAGTAACGTAGATGACAATTTTCAATGAGAAAGGTGTCACTAACTAGAGCCTGGTTCGTGTATAATAAAAGCTTTGGTTTTTTGTTCTCTCTCCGTTATTTTTTTGTGCTGTGAGGGAAGAATTTAATAGCCGATTTCCGTGACAGTCACCCAATCCACTATTTTTTATGTTTCTGTTTGCCAGTAAGTGAACTAAATGGGTATGGTACATATGTCATTTTTTCATTTTCTCTCTGTAGGCATTTTTTATCACGGAGAGTAGTACACTTCTACTCTGAGGAGAAAGGAAGTGAAACGCATTTCATAAGCTGTTAAATTTATATGTACTTTTCTATGAACGATTTTTTCAGCTTTTATTTTCGACTTCCACTTCCACCATTTCCATAAAAAATGTGCCAGTTGTTAACACTGTGATAAAATAATGGAGAGTAAAAGAGAGAGAGAAACAGCATACTGGATTGTAATCGTTTTTTTTGAAACTTCCATTATCTCCTGTGCTATGAAAATGCAGCTTTTATAAGCTCTTTTTTATGGGCCACTCACACATTTACCAAAAAAAATTGTACGGAGGTAGCTAAATAGTAAGGTGGAAAGTGATGGCTCATACGCTTACTCTCGTTAATTTTTTAGTTAATTTACTCGAGCAGAGCGTAAAGCTGTGCGAGATAGGCGAGGTATAATGTGTCCCTAAAAATTATTTTAGGGTTTCTTTTTATCACCAAAGTGAATGTAAACAAGAGCGGTAATACGGCAGCTCAGTAATTGAGGTGTAATGCCCTATTTCGGAGTACGATGTCAAAGACAGGTATTGGGATATCATTACGGAGTGAGAAACGGATACAGCACTTTAATGAGGCCTTCACATGACTAGATAGCATTTTTTTTTGTTTTTACCTGTGAAGTGAGAAATGACGTAGTTGAGAAGCGTCAAGTAATGACAAAAGGCATTAATAATAGTAATGGGATTATATAGTGGAAGAAAAAAGATATAGCACGAAAACGAGAGCTTAAGTTCCCTAGGCAGGTTTGCATTTGCTCAGTTCCAGCTTAAGGACTTTTGGGGCTGGGAGGGAAAAAGGAGAGAAGGATGCATGCAAAGGCTTAAAACTAGAAGAAAGATACTATTATGATAATTAGCAATGATTACTTTTCCTCCTACTTCCAGCAATAGGGATAGCGCCAACTTAGTAATTGAGACTGACACTAGCTGGTATCCAGTTTTTATTGGCTAGTTGAGAAAGAACGGGACTGTGCAGGTAGACGGTGTGGTGGTGTAATGGGCTGTGAAAAAGGAGCGCAATTATTGACACATACTAATTTTCAAAGTTTGCTGCTAATTGCTAATTACAGCTGTTTGAGCGAGAGGTAAAAAAAATAGTTTGTTTTTGGGGAAGGATTATATAAAGCTACTCACTATGAGCGGGAAATGAGCAGCTGATGTTTTACGGAAAAAAGGGCTTCAAGTTACAATTATGACTAATGATGACAAATTTGTAGAGTTTGTTGGGAAGTGTTGTCAAGTGCAATCAGCCTTATAAAAAAATATATATTTTTGTGTTTTTATGTGCGGATTTTAATTTTGGTGTTTTGCATTCTGTTCCTTTCAGTAGACAAGCAATGCTGGCTCAACGTCATGGAGATGACCATCCCCGATCGAGTAATGCAGGGCCCTCTTTAAGCAACAGTCTTGGCTCAGGGCCTTCCGACTCCCTAACTCATGACAATGTAGATGATGACGAGCGAGTGGATGTAGTTGGGAATGACCATCGGCCTGACTCTGTCTCTCCGTCTCCGCGCCATCATGGTAAGCATAATTTTTTTAGAAATAAAAAAGATATATTTATTTTGTATAAAAGTAGTTAAGCTGCATCCAAATGGCGCCAGGCACTGAGTATGAAAATAGGATTGGTTCTGGTTTGCTAATTCCGAACATAAATTGAGAAATTTGTGGATCGTTATACGGAGCAGGGTAGAAAACGCCCTTGTAGTGATTGGAATTTACACTGAAATCTAATTTTCAAGTGTTCGAGCCCTTGTCAAAGGCCTCGATCCGCTACACATTTTGTTGTAGGCACACACCGTGAGTTACTTCTTCTTCTCCCACTATTGACTATCGGGCTTGGGATGATGATCTGATGAAATAATCCGTTTTTACTGTACTGCGCTGCACTCATACAATTGTTTTAATCAGAGTAAGGGGCTTATCTTAATGTTTTCTTTGGTCGGATCTCTTCCTGAAGAGCCACTAAACGACAGTTATTATAAGAGCCGGATAAAAGTTGCAGGGAAAAAAAGGAAGGAAGGACGACGGGACTGATTGAAAAACAAAAAAGGAGTAAAAGTGTAGACATGTACTTTTACTATTAAGTAGCTGATAAGGCGTCTGAGAGAAGAAAACGCTTCACTTAATTGGTTTCCAGTAATACCGACAGAGCAAAGACACACAACAACCTTTCAATTTCCTCACTAATGCGCACACACATGGATTGATTCGTCGGTGACCTTTTCCGCCAGAGACAAAAGAAAAAAATATATATATATTTTAAGGTGTTGAGGAGCAAGATGCTCGTATAAATAGTGACGTTGTTGGCGGTTCAAATCCCGACAATGTTCCATTCGCATCAGATAGCTGATGGGTATGCACTTTACATCTACAAAGCGGGATTAGCTGCAACTTAGTAAATTGATATAGCTTAAAAAGAAGGGAAAATAGTAAAGACGCTTTTCCCATTTCCACTTATGAGCGGGGTCATCTGCGTGGCATAAGTGAAGTGATGTGTGTGTAAGCCGAGCTGAGAGAGTGGTAAAAACCAAAAAGTGTGTACTCGACTCTCTCTATCCCTCTCGCCCACTGTGTGTTTTGTGTAATCCCCAAAAATAATATTTTACCGAGAGAGTTTTAAAATTATCACACCAAATGGCTCTCACTTACATGTCCATCAGTATGTGATCAATCAGATAAAGACAGGTAAATATGGTAGTGGGTGAAGGAAAAGGCATCAAGGAGGATGTAGGTAAAGTAGCAGCGGAGCTTCGAACTCTGGGAGAGAAGTACATTTTTTTATGAAGGTATAAAAAAGCTGTGCTTTATTTATAGGTAGAATAAGAAAAGAGTTTAGCTAAAGTACACTTTTTTACTTTTAGTGGTATTAGGGAAAAAAAAGGCTTTGTGTGTACATTTCCAGAAATCACTTTTTGTGTGCAGTGGGCTGCTAGAGAAAAAAAAAAGCTGAATGGAAGAGGTAAAGTTTACATAAAGAGGTTGAGTTTTAATAAGGGATTAATGAGTTGATTAGCGGAGTGATGATGGTTGTTGTCACTGATGCAGCACACAAGCTGAATAAAGCACATCTGTGAGAGATTGAGGAGCCGCGACGGAGAAAATGAGGAAAAACAAGTATGTTGATTGTGCTCCTCTCTGTTCAATGTTCTGCTGAGAGAACGGCACAAGGATATGGCTTATGGATGCGTATCTGCTTGGAAAAGGAGTGGAGGCAAAAGGCTTATCTTGATAATGATGAAAATAGGATTGATTCAGCCTTTTTTTATAGAGGGAAGGAAGGAAGAGATAGAAAATGGGGATTCACATATTGGAAAATCTATTTTGATGAGGACACGAGGATGTGAGAGAGAGAGAGAGAGAGAGAGAGAGCTCGAGTGCTGGTTTTAAAGGGATAAGGATTACAATTTACAATTTTTCAGTGTGATACCTACAAACGAGGAGCTAAGAGGGAGTAGGATATTTAAAAAAAAAATATAAAGTTAAAAGACGGGATCTTTGATGGGAGATGTGGAAGGAAAAAAAGAGTGTGGAGTGTAATATGGGATAATCAGAATGGCATTGTTTTCTTGATAATTTTCCGAGGGAGGTGGAATGCAAACGAGCCCTTTATAGTTGTTTACGTATTCTCAGAGTAAAACTGGCATTTGAGTATATATTTTTTTGAAAAAAATACCGAGTTTAATTTTAGATAGCGCTAAACCGAATAAAAATGGAGGTATATCTCTATTTGGATGTATGAATGGGGCTGGCAGCAGCAGTAAAAGCTGGCGATGATGCGGCGTTGTCACTAGTGTGGGGAGAGTGTGTGTGTATAGCATGAGCGTCATGAATTATTCATAGCGGGTCTCTCGTCTTTCTTTTTTTTCCTAAAGCTGATTTACATCCCTTTTACGAAAAAAAAGCAGCGATGGAATCAATATCGAAAATGAAGTTGTTCAACATGGGAATCCAATTGAAGGAGGAGAAGAAGGGAATAAATAAATAGGATGCATATCTATATTTACTTTGCGGTGAACGTGTTGTTTTTAGCTACAGTTGTTTGTGGAGGGAGAGAGAGGAGGAAATCATGATATGCCAAAAAGGGAAAATAAGAGGAGAATGATGAAGGAAGAGGAGAAAGTTTATGTACGTTTGTGGTTGGTAATAAGTGACTGGTACATGCATGTAGATGTGTCTGCTGATAACTTTAAATGAGATTGAAGGGAAATATACAATATATGTAAGTACGCGCACTGGGTCAAGTTTGGATATTGGAATTTTGCTGAGGAAAGCGCAAGGAGATAGATAGTAGAGTTACTGGGCGATATGGATTTTCACGATCCGATCAAGAATCTAAACGATCCTTTTAGGAATTGTGGAGCATTCAAGTTAATGGCATTGGCAGCGATAAGGGAATGGGTTTCGGTCCATTAGAAAATGTGCGGAGAGTTTTCTGATCGTATAGGCTGGCATAAGAAAAGTTTTTATGTAGAGTAAGTGTAAGTTGGTTGATTGGAGTAAAAAGTAACGATTTATTTTTTTTTTGTTTTTTTGCAGACTACGGCTTAGGAGACTCTCAACGGAGAGATGACAGTGACAGGGACATCAGTGACAGTGGCTCGGAGAGTGGAGGGGCATTTCGTCCAACGGCTCGTGACCTAGATCATCCTAGTCCAAATATTTCCCTGGGTCCTCCCCTCCAACCACCAATGTTGCCCTACCTTTACCCTCCGAATTTGTATTCAGGGGCTCCAGGCCTCCCCCCACTGGGTCCACCCCCAACTCTGCCGATGTCCTTGTTTGGTCCTGGCGCGCAGCACGCATCGGCTGCTGCGTCTCTCCCACCGTCACTCTTGTTCAACCATCTTCTCCAACAGCAGCTGTTCCACGGCGGCTACCCTCTCGCGGCACCTCCAGTCTCACTTCCTTCGTCAATAGGACCCGGTAAACTAACTACTCCAAATAGTATTTCCTCCGCTACTTCCACTGCCTCCCCCTTCTCTGCTGTTGATCGCACGTCACCCATATTCCGTCTCTGTGACAAGAGAAAGAAGATTGAATGATAGAATGCAGAGTGTGTGATATTGTCTGAGTGCGTGTGTGCGTGCGTGTGTGTGTGAGGGAGAGCGGGATGGATTGAGTGAGAAAGTAAAAAACTTTGCTATGAGTAGTGGTGGCTGATTAAGATCATCTTTCTGATTGCAGCTCTGCTATCAGATCGACTGAAAGCGCATCGGTTTCTGCCATACCCGCTGATCCCACCTGCAACTGCCTCTTCATCCTCGACGTCGTCGCTTAGTTCCACATCCACGAGCGTTTTGGGAGGAGGCAGTCTCTCTGCCTTTGAAACGGTCACACCTTCAAGTCACACAAGCCCAAAGCACTCACCTCGTCCTTCTGTTGAGCCAACAACGGCTGTAGACTCTACAAACGTTTTATCACCCGCGTCCCATCCTCACCGAATGTCATCTCTCCTCTCATCCTGCCTCCCGGGCCAGACGACGACACAGACCCCCACACAAACCTCTCAACAACCTCAACACCCTTCCGAACTGAAGTCCATCGAAAAAATGGTAAATGGTCTCGATATAAAGCCTGACATGATCAAAAGCGAGAGTGTAGATAAGTAGTTGTTACTTTCACTTGTAGTTCCTGTCTTCATTTAATTACCTACCCGATAAGTAGCACTGTAGCAGACTTGCGAGTAAATTGGCATTTCTTCGCCCCGACTACTCCACTCCTGACAGCGGTAGCTCCTAGCAAATTTCATAGTGTACCCATCAGCAAGATTTTCGGTAAGACAAAAAGAACTATTGCCACCTAACCCAAATCCAGAGCAACTCCCAATCAACTTTCTAATCGCAAAAACAACTAATTTACCGAACAGTTCAAATATTTATATATTCTGACACTACACCATACTAATTCCTATGCATACCTACTTATACTTCTAATTTAGCGAATATATTCACTTCTATTAACGGGAACTCCAGCTTCTTCATTCTAAACGGAAATTTGATGCAACTCCCCGTGCTCTTTAAGTAAAAACTGTGTGAAAGGCTATCTATTACTTACTGTTTCCCCTCCGTTTTCAGTACCCTTTACGCTAAAGTGAGAATTTAGTCTGATCCATTACAGCTATAACCGTGAAAGAAAAATTAAGGCGAGGCTCTAAACAAAAAGTAGCAGTGCAGAATTACCGCTTTCTCTATCACTTTTCGTACACTAACAAAAAAATGCAATTTTTTGGGAAAGTGGCTAATGAAAGTATACCTCATTGTGTCATGTTTTTGTTTTTCTAAAAGAAAGTCTGCTACGTTTAAAATATATTTTTAACTTTTCCTTAAAAAAATAATCTGGCTAGGTAAAAAAAATCATTGTTACTGCTCCCTTTTGTGGTCATGTATAAAAAATATTTTGCAACTAAAACAGCATTAACTCGCTAAAAAAATTAGGATTTAGAAATACTCTACAGAATACTTTCATGCAAGAAGGAAAGACAGGTCAAGTTTAAAAAAAATAAATAGAATATCTGTGCTAAATTATTTCCTGAAAAGGGCTAATGTTAGATAGGAGAGCGCAAATTGAGTTAATCTGCTTCCTCTTAATTTTACATTTCTGTGTGTGGGCTCTATAAATATATATATATATAGGATGAGGACACTCGGTCAAAAATGTTTTTGTAGCTATCATAATGGATTAGTACTTTTTTGAGCTTTATTTGTGTACTAACGTTAGGCACCTATCTCTTCTTAAAATGGACCTAATCACCACGTTTACACAGACTACGACGTAGAGTTTTAGGGAGCTAGCTAGCAACTTAGGTAAGTTAAGTATTACTGTAGTGATTTGCTACAAAGAGAATCACTAAATTAAAAAAAAAGTCAGTTAGTCGCTAGTTAAAAGAATTATAATTTTTAAGGTTTATTCTGGTTATCATCATCAGTTAAGTCATTTGTATAGCAGTTACGTATTTATGGTTGTATCTGGAGAACAGTACGAATTGAATGGAGACAGAAACTTTTTTAGATTTTAGTGAGTCTTGTAAGCTCTATTGGAATTTGTAATATAAAAAAAATTTACGAGAGAGTCAAACGAAAAGAACAGTAAAAAAAATAATAACAACACAACGTGCCCAATGTTCCTTAACTATGTATTGCAACTTTTTGCAAGATTCACTTCTTTTTCGTTATTTCAGCAGAAAATGATAGGAGCTAATTGAAAAAAAATATATATAAAAATAGTAATTGATTTTTTTTTCTGCGAAAATATAAACGAATCAATTTACCCCTGTGAAAAACTCGCTTTTACTGCCTAACTACTAAAAAAAACATAGCGGTTAGTGCATAGCTAAGTTACATTTTGCGAAAGTGATTAGTGGTAGTAGTACTAGTATAAAAATAAAAATCGCACGGATTTTTTCTTTCGGAGTAGTAAAAAAAGTGTTGCCATCAACTTATAGCGGATTGCTACAGTGTCACCGATATTTTCTAGAGTGAGCTACTGAACTAAAAAAAATGAACTAGTTGTTAGTACGTAGAGAGTTAAGTGTGGATATGTAGAGTGGACGTGAACTACTACAAACTAATTACAAGATAGATGTTACGTTTGTTGTGTAAGTTAAACTAAACTGCTACTCTTACTTTATCGTTGTGCATTATTACTGTAATGCAGTGAACTAGTTACCTATTATTCCTGTATCTAACGTAAACGACATATATAACGTGTATTACTACTATATACTTGCGTAACGTATGAGCAGACTTGCGAGCCGCTCGCCACACGTGAATGGAGTGAAAGTGGAGGTGTGGAGATGCTGTGCGGTGTAAAGCTAATCGTGTCCTATTAATTATACTGATTTATATATAATATTTAACTGTAGCTATGAGAAATGCTAAAATGCTGTGCGGAGTGAGCACGGCTACACCCGATATACATATAACCTACGTTAATGTACTATACCGTATGCAGACTATATTGCTAAAAAATGAACTTTAGTACTAAGGAGTTAAATTAACTAGTGTAATAATTAATTATTGGAAATAGAGTGAATGAACTATATATACACAATATATTATATATACCAACCAGTAAAATTGTAATTGTTTACCCGAAAAGAGAGAAAGAAAGAGAGAAGTAAACGAGAAATAATAAAACTGCGAACAATGTGACATACAAAGAATGCTCGCCCTCAAGAGAAACGACTCCGTTTTAGCTTTTTGGTCGGGCAGTTTGTATTTTAAAAAAAATTTAAAAGGGCAATCAAATCTTGAAAAATAAAGTTTCACTTTTGAGAAATGTGAAAAAAAAATGATTTTGTGATTTTACTCTCATCTCGGTTTATTTTATTGTTCACTTTTTGCAAAAAAAGGCATACATTTTTCAGTCATATATTATCAGTAGTGATGCATAGTACGGGAAGGTGAAATGATTTTCTTTAGCTCATTGACAGTAGGCTGTACGTTTCAGCTGGAAGTGCCTTGCACAAAGAATGGCTAGAATGAGTAAGCAGGTTTAAGAGGGACTTATCATCATCATCATTAGTGAGAATGAGGAGGATGAAGAGAAAACAGGAACTCGCTTTGAGGGAGAGGAGAAAGGAAAGGAAAGGAAACGGTGAAGGAGAGTTTTTTTGAGCAGGTTAGTACAGTATGAAGATATCTGGGTGTAGATTGTCTGCATTACTGGTGGTGATGCTCAAGTGGCTTTAGAAGTTGAAGACGAATGAAATGAATGATACGGTGTGCTGGTGGTGGTGGTGGGTGAGTGAGTGGTGTCTAGCACTAATAATAATAGTGGTGGAGCAATAATAATGGGAAAGAGAGCTTAAGGGCAGCTCTTCCATCAGGCCGTCTGAGAGTGAGGGCTTCTCGAGTAGTTTTATTTAATCACTTTTATAGTTTGAGCAAATATAAAACGGGAGAGGCAGCATTTTTTCTCGACTGGCGGAATGAATGAATGAAATTAGAGTTGTGGCTGTAGTAAACCAGGGAAGTTGCGTAAGAACATCAAAACGTATGGCTCTGTAGTTGTACTGTGTGTGTACAAAATGACTTCATTTTTTTCTCTCATTAGGGAAAGCTAAGGAAGTGAGAGAGTCGTTTTCCCTCCTTCCAGAAAGACTCAGTTTGAATCACAGTCGGAGTGTCTCAGCGATGAGCCACACTAATAGTGAGGATTTTCCCCCTGAAAAAAAAAACTTTTATTCATTGAGCTGCGCCACTTGCTTTTAGACTGTTCCCTTTTTGTTCGGATTGGAGTTGCACTCGGAATTGTTCCTGACAAAAAAAGGATCTCGCTGAATGTGAATAGGGATGGAAAAATATATACATATATATTTTGTGATGAGAGCAGAGTAGAGATTAGAAACGATGGTTTCCAGAAGTTGACTTTGCTCATCTGAATATCATCATCGTCATCCAGCCAGAGAAAAAGAGAAGAACAGGTTGAATGAGTAGTGCTGGTGAATGGATGTTAGCGGCGGTGGGGAATTACTGCTACTTCTCTGCACCTTTTCTATACGAAATCTGCAGTATTTTTTTCCTCCAGCATTATTAATGCTTTCCCTTTGTGGGAAAGCGAAGTGGAATGAATACCTTTCCAAGCGTAAAATTGACGCCTCCATTTCACTGTTTTCATCCTGTTTAAAGAACACCGCAAAGCGGGCATAATTACAGGGACTCTTTTGCTGGTGCGGAGCTCTAGACACAACTACACCATCGCCGGCTAAATGCTAAAGAGCTGCAGTTTATTTTCTGCATACAATTTACAAAATAAAAATGCTCTACCTCATATGAAAAAAAGTGGTAGCTTAGCCTAGCCGGGAATCAGCAAAAAAGGCAAAAAAAACTACGCCGATTTAATAAGAAACGTTCGGCTCGGAGTTAAAATTACTACGTTGGGGAAACACGATGTTCCTCTTGATTACTTATGTCTTACTTCAGGAACCCACTCATTTCATGCACTCCCTCTGAAGCCGGCTTATTAATGCAGTTTCTCATTACACGTAAAAGCAAACTATTTTTTTTTCATGTTGTGGCACAAACATTTGTAAATATACAAATGTGTGAGTTGGAGAGCCCCATCCTAATAATAAATTGCTGCTGGTGTGTTCCTCTTCTCCCCAGCGCGAGCAGCTCATTCGGGTCCGCATTAGTAATGTATACAGCCAGCAGACTGAATATTTATTGATGTGGCAGCCAATGTGGGGAAATGATGGACACACTCTTGAAAATTTGACGGGACAATTTTCTTCAGGAAGCACGAACTCAAACTTTTTTTTCTCTCCTCTTGACTCACTTTTTTTTTAGATACTCGCTATTAAACCCCTTTTTCCATGTCATATAAATAAGGAAGGATTAAAAAGCCAGTTGTTCAAAAAGTTTTTTCTTCTACTCTTACTCACCGGGTCCTCTTTTTATTGCAGTAGTTACTATTTTTTTTTAATATGGAACAAAGTTTTCATCTTAAATTATGTTTGTTTTTGACAGAATCATAAAACAAGTATTTCATAGCTCATTAGCAGTGCACGTAAATCGAGCGGTGGTGGTGTTTCGAGTGGGAGAACTAAAGCTGGGAAGTACAATGGAGTAACTCAAGTTGCACGTACTTGTGAAATGATTTAATAGGGGCTATTTCGGATAGTGAGAAGGGGAAAAAAAGTTAAGTCATATAACGTAATGGGTACTCTCTGTTGGTTTTTCATTTCTACGGGGATGATCATGTTAAGATGAATTTAGGAAGTGAAATGGATACCTCCACATACAAAAATATATAGTTTGGGTAAGGAAGAGCGTAAAAAAATCTAAAGCTCAATCATCGTTTCTTCCTTTTGTACAGTAGCATTTAGCCATAAGATTGATCTTTTTTCTATAAGGGAGGATAGAGGAATTATACAGTCTTTTTTTTATTTCTCCGAGAGTGAGATGAACGGTGCATCGTGAAGGAAATTGTTAAAAAAAAGTCATCACTGTGTGGATACACGATACGCCATCATTATATGACCGATTTTACGTGGTAATGGCTTTTTCATAAATTTCAACTTGATGGAGACGTTTTGTTAAGAGGTGCGATTGCTGACAGATGGTAAGTACAGAGGGAATATGGCCACTTCTTACTAGCGTTTTATTTTGGGGACTAGTCTTTAGCAATAGAGCGCTGGTACTTTCGGGAGCATTACACTTTCTTTAAAAAAAAGATTTAATGAACTAGAGGACTCCGTTATTGTTTCCTTCTTGGTATGAAAGCGCATTATTTTGGAGCTAGTATAAAAAAATAGAGATCCATAAAATTGCAAACATATTTTTTTTCATGGTAGCGTAACGCGTCACTTTAGGCCTACTTAATGAAAATACATTGCGACGGAATTATCACGTACTGGAGTAAAAAAACGGTTTCTGTAGAGGAGAAACCAATTTCTTCGGTCGGAGATAGACTGTCCATGCAACACATTTTCTGCTCGTGTGTGTGTGCGCCTTTCTCTCTCTCTCTTTTTTCTCTTCGTGTGTGGTAAACTGGTGGTGGTAAAAGTGCACAAAAACATGAATTGCGAGGAGCCCCTAATTTTCCTCACCACTTCAGTCCCACAAGACAGAGGCACGAAAAAGGAAGAAGAAAGTTTTACGGGTTGGACCTTGTTATGGAAGAAGGCGAGGAAAAAATAGAAAGTGTGAGTTGTAGGAAGAAGAAGGGTAACTTTATCTAAAAGACAGATCGATGAAGAGGAGAGAAAGTAAATGGATGTAACTTTTAAAGGGAGCGAGTTTTTTTTTGTGTAACTTATAAGGAAACGGAGAAGGTAAAAGTTGTGCCTCAATCAGAAGAGCCACACACACACATACTCACACCCACTGCAAACATACACCACCATCAGAGGAATAAGAAAAATCTAGTAAAGTGACTAGCTCTGCACACACACACACACACACACAACCCATAGAAAAAAAATAAGAAGTTCACGTGTGAGGAAAAGGAAAAAGTCTGAAATTGTGTTTTCTTCTGTAAATAGCGTATCTATCTCTAGTACACTACAAAGTATGTAGATCTAGGGAGAGTAATACGGGGAAGAAAATGGTCCTTCGCCTGAAAAAAAAATGTATGTAGGGAGCTGAGAACAGTTTTCTCCCCTTACTTTTTCCTGTGAATTGTGTGGGGAAGACGCACATACACAATTCACCATAACTATGTAATGAAGAAGAGAAGGTATAGGGAAAGGGAATATATTTATATATAAAAAAAAGTAGAGGACTAGCTNAGTTTTCTCCCCTTACTTTTTCCTGTGAATTGTGTGGGGAAGACGCACATACACAATTCACCATAACTATGTAATGAAGAAGAGAAGGTATAGGGAAAGGGAATATATTTATATATAAAAAAAAGTAGAGGACTAGCTGAATTGTTTTTTCTTGTCCGTATGCCTCCCTTTTCCGTAAAAAAAAGTAAATGTAACTTGTAGCGTGATGATCGTCATCACCAGTAGCAAGGAGCAAACTTGCGTATGTGTGAGGTTTGTGCACTTGCCATTGCTCACTTGAAGAAAGGACGGAAGATGTTTTTTTTATTCTGTTCTGCAGGAGAGAAGGAGCAGTAGCAAAGCTATCCCGGTGGAGATGGAGTGGGAAGGAGTGTGCGCTTGCTTTGCTACGTAATCGATATGAGCAGGAGAAAGCTGTTTTCGTTCTCACAGGCTACTGCGACTACCCTCACCAGGAAAATAAAAAAAAGGAGTACCACGGCTACCGCCGCCTTAGTGCCGCTACTTTTTTATTTTCTATGAAAGTCCAAGTTACAAATGACTCCTGTGGTGGTGGACGGTGTAAGGTGGCAGACTCAGATATAAAAAAAAATGGTAAAGTGAAACGACTGTTCCTTTTTCTTCGCTATGGCCAAACGAAGGAAAATGGGAGAGGAAGTAGTTCCCACGTTAAAGTGGATGGATGTGAAAAACGTTCCCGTCCGCTTCTCTCCTTTTCGTCACATTGCGTATTGTCTCTGACGAAAAAAAAATTGTTTGCTCAGGGATGCCGGGAGTGCGCGAAAAATCGGAAAGTCTGATACTAACGTGGGATGAAATGCTCAGACAGGTGTGAGTATGAGCTTAATTAATGACGACGCTCTCACTCCGGGAAAAAAAAGTTCTGAGATTAGTGATCCTTATGAATTGAGTGACTCTCCGGTAATGCAAATTTGTGCGCTATCGGCGGTACAAAAAGTAGTAGCGTAGGGCAAAGATAAAAGTTTTTTTTTCATTTCCTGCTTAAAAAGTCACTTTAGTAAATAGTCAAATATTAGCTTAAGTACAATGGCAAAAAAGTAATATTTCCAAGTTTTGTAAATCCCGCAGTATTTTTTATATATATTTTTATACATTTCACTTTCTTCATTGCTCATACAACTCTGGCGCTCTAGTACTGAATTTATCTCAAGCCAAGATAGGAGAACAATTGTGAGCTATCTCTCCCATTTCAGTGTTCATCAGATCAAGGAGAATCATGCTAAGGATACAGAGGATTTATTTCACTTGGATGGACAAAAAGGATTCTCGTTTGGTGTCTTCCCTGGATCCCTTTTCTCCCCATCTATTCACGGTGAAGATGGAGCGCTTTCCATTTCTAGCACAACGCCACTCGTGTCCGCTGTACATACATTTTTATTCTTGTGGCGCTTTGCTAGTAGCATGGAACACTTCCTTTCCTCCCTCCCATCTTTTTTTATTCAAGTCCCAGCTTACGGAATGGTGATGGTGGGCTGTATTCTGGGATTACATTAATCTACACAGCCGCCACAAAGACAAGTGTAGCGTCAAAAGCATCACGACTTTTGCCGCAACGTGAGCGAAAAAAAAACTTGCTCCTGTGTAGACTGAAAGAAGTTCGAAAGGTAAATATTTATGCATTATGCAATGGAAAGAAAGCGTCAGCACGGCCTCAAAACATATAATTTCAGGTGGGGTATATACCGTAACCTTAGTCGTACTTCCAACTAGTGAGCAAAATAGGGACAGAAAACAATGTCGAGTGCAGCGCTTCTTTAGTTTGCTGAGAGAAGGAAGAAATTTAATAGCGCTTTGTCATGATGGATCAAGCGCGCACGCAAAAACGCGTAATGACATGAGATGATGTTGAAGAAGGAAGCAATTTTTTATGTAATCATGAAAATATAGCGAAACTTTTTTGTTGAAGGTTGTGAGCATGCTGATTATGATGGAGATGGTTAACCACAGACATTTTTGTCTTCCTGTCTGCAAAAGTGTGAGCAAAATGGTGCGCTCCTGAAATGTGTCCTTATACAACTAAAGTACCACGAAACAAGTACCTCTTCACGGTAAACAGCGTAGGCATTTTTTGCACACAAAAAAATAATTTTTAAGGGCAGGCGTGCAAAAGTGATGTCAAGCGGAGCAAAATAAGTGGAAAAGTTTTAATTTTGAGGGAAAAAATATATTTTCGTTAAAAAAAACGGCTCTCCTTCTAAAAGTATATCCGGCGAAGCTCATGAAACGCGAAAAAGAAAATTGGCTGTGTCCATCGCAATTTTACAATTTCGTTGGAAATTGTTTAACGTGACTTTGGTTTGGACGTTGGCGTAATCGAGGCATCGATTGAAAATAAAGTGAAACTTGAGCAAAAATGCAATTATCTCATTAGTCATGTCAGGATATAAGACCAGGTGTTAACGACGGGTGTTATTTACCCTTCACTACACTCACCTTCAATAATAGCATGCCAAGAAGGTAGAGTAGACACAGCTCAAAATTTAAATGAGTCCCGTTTCACTTCACTCTTTCCTCTCCCAGAAAGTTTAGCTATTTGAACAAGATAAAACTTAAAGGAACTTTTTTAGCTTGCGGACATGCATAAAAAAGCGTATCATATCAGCATAGCTCCAAAGGCAATAAAACTTGTAGCAATTATGACACCTAATCTAGTTTATTTCATGATCATGCAGCATCAAAAAAAAATCAGTTTTCAGTGTATTTCAGCAAACAACTGCAAAAAAAAATTAATATGATCGGTTTCCACTTCTTTTGCACGTTCACTCCCAAGACTCAGAGTTGATGTGAGTTCATGCACGTACCTTAATTGAAGAAAGGGGCGAATTACACATTACACCCAATCTTGGTGAAAATATGGAACTCATCCCACAGTACTCTCTACTTTACTCCGTACAAACGAGAAATTACTCTGGCCAGTAGTATGAAAAGAAAATCATAGGATATGCTCCACATGATGATAAACTGTTAATCTGCGAAATCATGACAGGTTATAAGCATATTGTATGATGATGATGATGATAACTCGTCATGTGATGAATGTGCCTTTTCTCTTGAGCTAAAAAGTTTACTTTTTTTTGCAAAAACCCTTCCATTATTATTACCATCACTATCATCCAAAAAAAATTTATATACACAAAAATTTCCCTTCCAATACTTATTGCACTCGTCATCGTCACGATATGGAAGGCATCACTATTTCGTGGAGTCTTGTCATATTTTATATCCATTATATGAAATATGTGCCTTTCCCCATGCATTATTATGATTTAAATGTGTTTATGTAAGAAGAATGGTTTACATGTAACAGAGAGCCTTGTTCTTCCCTCCTGGCTCACTTCCTCAGGCACTATTCCTCTTTTATTGGGATATTTACTCTTGTATTTAGCTCAACTGATATTACATTGGATTCTCTTCGAGTTATTAGTGTGTAGCGCCTGGTGTGAAACTGGTTTCAAAAGCAAAAAATAGTTTTTTTATAAAGTAGATGTCTTCGAGGACCTAATTGCTACTGTTGTTTGATTGAGCTGGTTTAATAATTTTTTTTTCCTTCGGGACTGAAAACAAAATTGTCTTGCGAAAAAAAAGTACACACAATATATAATAAATGGGATTGGTAGTGGGGGTGATGATGATGATGATGATGATCAGTTGGCTGACTGTGAGGTAGACAGGAACACTGGGGTAGACTACAACAATATTATCTGCTGGCATCACCTAGATTATTCCAATTTTTTGGGGGTGCAAATGCAAATTGCATGGTATGGGTTGCATAAATTTAGAGTAAAGATAATAAATGAGTGGTACAGATGATTGTGTTAAATTTGGCCACACCAGAAGAATAACGATGAATTATATGGTGTTATTATTGTTATTACTATTACAAGTATTTTTACGGAGAGTGGAGTCTCGGAGCAAAAAGGATAACGTGATGCGGACTGCATGACATTCTCTGTTGTGGGGAACTGTTTACTTACTCTGATTGCAGCAAAGTGGTGGCAAGTTTCGACCGGGGATTTCGTGCTCATCACGTCATTACGGAGAACTACGCATTATTACTACTCCACCAAGAAATGAGTGCATAAAATATTCAGATTCTAATGAAGTGGTGTAGCAACCGTGAAATTTGCGAGGAGCGAACCACCTAAAAATAATATTTAAAAAATATTATTTTTTTTCGGACATGGTGGAACGGAATGTCGTGGAAAATTAGCAAATCATTTTTTAAAAGGTGGAATTTTTACGAAAGGAATAATTTTGAGTAGTTTTTAATCTAGCTTTGGATGTAGTAAAATTAATTTTTGCCACGAAATAATCTGATATGGTAGTATAGGCAAAAGCACTTTAGACAGCTCTAGTTTCTGTCAGTCTTTCAATTTTTTAGAAGACCTCAAGAAAACAAACAGAATATTTTCATGATCACGCTAAAAAAAATGTTCTCCCTCCAGTTTTGTACTGGTGTGAGTGGCCATCTGTGCAATACACCTTTCTCGAGTTTGTGAGATATTTAGAAGAGCAATTTCGTAAAAAAATATAATTTTCTCTCCTTCTTCACACTACAGGTATATAACTATCTGTGCAAGTCTATAA
>JAHZND010002353.1:0-10095 GCA_027744115.1 Acrocyrtus sp. NNG-2020
TGGTCTAGTAATGAAGAGAACTTGGATGGAGTGGCGAGTGGTTGGAGATAGTGTTTTGTGGCGGTGAGTGCGTGCCTTCCCAGTGACTGGTCTGGTTCCATCTGACTAAATTTTAATGTTCTCCCTCCACTCTATATCCTCGCCTTTCTCAACTGGAACGGGTTCGGATGGAGGGGAAAGGAGAAAGAAAAAAGCTCGCAAAAAAATCAGAGAGAAAGCAGCCTTCCAAGCTTAAACATTATTTTTTTGCTTTGGCTTTTTTCCCTATATGATTCCGTATAGCCAGCAAGCTGGAGCTAGAGTATTTCGCTATTTACTTTATATTTATTTTTTTTATTCTGGAAGGAGAGGGTAGAATGGGTAGCTGGAGAAAATGTGGAGGAGAGAGAAGGAGAGAGAGAGAGAGCACACACGATACAGGACGAAAATGCTGGAGCTGGTTTCCCTTGTTTGCACAAACTACGACTGAGCGAAAAGGAAGGTATTGACATGACCAAGCCCTTCGCTACCTTCTTTCTACAGCTAGAATGCTGGAATACTGGAGAAAAAATAAGTATATAACTAGGACACACAGAGAAAGCCGACTTTTCTCTCTCCTTCTCATTCTCTCCACCAAAACTTTTATGTTCTCTGCTGGAGAAAAAAGCGCTTATCCATTTTTCCTCTCCATGAAAATGAGGTATAAGTATGGAGAAAATAACCGCGACCGTTTTTTTATCAGGAGGATGCTTGTGCGTTTACAAACAGAGCGAAAAGTTGGAGCTTCCACAATCCACCATCCACTCCTCCGCCACTTTAAAGTAGGTTACGTGCTAAAGTAAAATTGCAGTCAGCACTTGTGGCACAATCTCCCTTTTTCCATCTCCCAGTGAAAATTGAGCGCTCACCTTACACCAGGAATGTGAGCTCAAAAAATATATTTTGTGCTGTGAGAACCCGCTCAGTTATCATATCAGCCATCATATGAAAAAATAAATTCCATTCTTACCGAAAACATATCCGCTTTTTTCCTCCCACTCACGCAACAATTTTTTTTTATTCTTGTCTTTCCTTTCACAGTCAAATTCAATTTTTTTTTCGAGGGCTTATTTTATTTTTATTTAAAAAAGGGAAAACATTGAGCTCTGTTTTTCTGGAAGTGCACGACTGGAATAGCCCCAATTCTCGTTTTCCTCTTTTTTATTCTTCTCACAATCAGGACGAACTTGAGGAGTGGATGGGATGTGCAAATATTACTGGGAAATAAAAGTTTTGAAAAAAAAAGTCGAAACTCGGTTCACAAGAGAAGAGTTCTTTTTCCGCTCGATAAACAAACAGAAAGGGAGAGAGGGAAACGAAGTACTGTAAAGTACTGGGAAGGGAGCTTCAACAATCCAACTCATTTCATTTTCTACCTTTCCAGCAGCTAGCTCTTCTCCACTTGATAGCGGAGGCAGCGGAAGAGAACAATTTTCAATTTTTTATGGATGACTGTTCCCAAAAACAACAATTTTTTTGTCTAATCGGCTGCAAAACTTTTCCTCTTAAAGCAGCATCAAGCAAACTTTCAAAGTTTGGGAAAGTATTCATTTCCTCAGCCTTCGTAGTTCATCCTCATCATGGAGAAATTAGCTGAGAGCGGTTTAGATTTTCAGACAAAGGAATGTCTTTTGAGTTCCAGGTCCAAATTGCTGGCTGGATGGTGGATGTGCTTAATATGGATGGGAGATTTTCCAGGCAGAAACTTTTTTTCCTTCCTGACGTCAACCACTCCACCCTAGAAAAAATCTCGCATTGTGCTTCCCCTTCGCTGGCTACCAAAAAATAAAAATTCCTCCGGCAAAATTATACTCGTGGTGCTTCCTACTTCCACATCTACCTCGGCACAGCCATAACAGTTAGCAGAGTAATGGAAGGTACATCTGGAGAAAAGAGGCTGTAAATGGTTGACCTACATCTCCATTTAAAAAGCGCTAAGCTGCCGCACTGGAGTGCACACAGGCACTTGTACACTCTCGGTAATGCAGATCAGAAAATGTTTACAAGTAAGAATAATATAAAAAAAATATTTCTGAAGGAAAAAAACGTTTATTATAGCGAATTTCATCTCAGCTCTGAAGAAGTGGTGGTGAAAGAAATTTTAAGGATGTTGCAAAATAAATTTACGCGCGAACAAAATTAGTGAACTTTCCCTATTGTCGAAGAGAAAATGCGGGGTTAAGTACTTATCCTTGCGAAAAGGTAATTTCGTAGGTGACTAGTTTATCTGAACTTTTTCTAAACTGAACAAAAAAAATTAATTAAGTGGAGCTAGAGCCTATTTTGGAGAATGAATGGAAGGCGGAGGTAGTATTTCTAGGATATTTGTCTGTCTTTGTCCATGTCGATAAAAAAATTAGGAGAAGACTAGCGCCAGATCTGAAGACTAGAAAGCACGTTCCGATTTATCATGCTCAAGAAGGCATGAACGCAAACAAATCACTTGGCTAAATCCTCTCTTCTTCCCTATTTCTCCAGAATATTTGCCATTCACTCTGCCGTTTCTATCTGTGAAATGGAAATTACAAAAAACAAAACAGAGCTTATATATTCTGCAAGAAAAGCGTAAGCGCGCCCTAGGATTTACACTCGTACTTTAGTGTTTTAGGTAGTGGTCTAGGCTTGGGAAAAAGTCACACCCAAAAAAGGGGACAGGACAGAGTGCAGTGCCAAGAAGGCAGTAAATTTCAGTTTAAACAAAGTCAGTCACTTTTTACAATATTTATGTAAACATTTACACAACCAGAAAAGCTTATTACAAGCTAACCAGAAATACTATTTTCCAGCGTTGCTTATCCTACTAAAAAGGGAGCGCCTACACCCAAATTATTTTACTCATTTCATTGCAAACATTTCCTATGCACTACTATATCCCATATGACGATACTTAACGCCCATATTTATTTTTTTGAATTTGAATTCTTCATATAATTATACAGATGCAAAATTTGTTTACGGATTGCAAAGTTGACGGGTTTTGGTTTCAAAAATATTTCGCTTGTTGTCTTATGCTCCTTGCAAAAAGAGAAAAAGGTCGAAAAAATTGCATTTTGCGTTATAGGTGAAAGCTGCCACTGCCCCAGTGTTGATGTTCCGCACTTATCCGAGAAATGTAAATGGGCTGACTTGTGAGAGCAACAGCAAGTGTAACATGTTGAATGCTGGTTCCACTCCCACAACTACTTCCGAGAAAAGGGAGAGCGTCACGTCCACATATCCACATCCACCAAACTTTTTCAGGCCTTCCTCTCCGTGTGGCATGTTTATCCGGGAAAAGGAGCAAAAAAATGCATAAGAAAAGTGTATATAGCAGAGCGTCCCTTTTTTTTCTTTCCTCTCCTCCAGCACAAGCCACAGCAACACTCCTCACAAAAAAAAGTTCTCCAGCCGAGAAAAAAAAATTCCGCTACTATTCTACTGCCTACTCCTGCAACCAGCTACAACCAGAATCAGCACGACTATCCACTTTCCTACTAAAAATAAAAATTGCAATCCTGTTACAGTCCCAACTCCCAAATTTTTTTTCTCCAATCTGCAGCGTATTACGCAATGTAGCTGATAGACGAGGAAAGACAAGACACGAGCTGAGCTGAGCTCCTAATGCAGAGTGGTTGTTAGCTGTTCGAGCTGGTGACTGGTTCCTGGTTTGCTACTCGCTACAGTTCGCTGTAGCGCGCAAATTTTCCTTTTGTGGAAAGTGGAAGCGCTCCCACATTCTCGCTTTAAACAGGGAAGGGCCCAGAGGAGGAATTTTTGAGAGAGGCAAAAGGAAAATGAAGTTGCAACAGAGAAAAAAAGGATGGAACAGGAGAAAGGAGAGAGAGTGAAAGCCGCATATATCATAACAGGAGAAAACAAGCTCTTTCTGGAGAAAAATGTTGCACGGATAGCTCAGGAAAAGTCACGCAGCAGAATGCCTGTATCGATGACGGAGGGAACTGTAGCGGTTTACCATATTTTGCAGGAAGAGGGAAAATGGAAAGCGGATGGCAATAAAAAATATTTTGTGTTGGATCTCTTTCCTTGGGCAAGGCACTTTTAAGGGTTAGTGTAGTGGAAAAGTACGATTTAAAAAGAATTGAGAATTTTTTTTGTAAATTTTACATTTAAAAATGTTATAAATGAGCTATTTTTAAAGAGCTACGTACGACCATCAATAAGTTAAACAGAGAAAAGAAGGATGGAACAGGAGAAAGGAGAGAGAGTGAAAGCCGCATATATCATAACAGGAGAAAACAAGCTCTTTCTGGAGAAAAATGTTGCATGGATAGCTCTGGAAAAGTCACGCAGCAGAATGCCTGTATCGATGACGGAGGGAACTGTAGCGGTTTACCATATTTTGCAGGAAGAGGGGAAATGGAAAGCGCATGGCAATAAAAAATATTTTGTGTTGGATATCATTCCTTGGGCAGGGCACTTTTAAGGGTTAGTGTAGTGGAAAAATACGATTTAAAAAGAATTGAGAATTTTTTTTGTAAATTTTACATTTAAAAATGTTATAAATGAGCTATTTTTAAAGAGCTACGTACGACCATCAAGTTCTTGACATGGAACAGGCAATTCCCGACCGGAGAGCGGAGGCTAGTTTTATCGTTTTCGCGGCAAGATAAGCAGCAAAAATTTGAATGGATAGGACTGCCTAATGCTTTTAGAAGTGTGCGATTAAACGTGCTGCTCACTTCCCATCCAGCTTGACTCCGAATCGGACCACGTTGCAAAAGTACAGGAAAAAATTGAAAAATCCGTCTCTTATCTTCCTTTTCCTTTCCCACTTTTATTTTTCTCGTCCACCGACTTTAACTCTGTCTCGCTCCCATCCGCGGAGAAAAGGAAAAGATAAATTGGAGGGAGGAAAGGAAAATGAAAGGGAACAGTGGACTACTCTCTTTTATTACTTTTCTGTCTAAAAAAAGGACTCCGACTTTTTCTATGCAGTTTTTCTTAACTCCGATACAAAAAAATCTATATTTTCCGTCTCCTGCTTCTCTCCGTTTCTTCCTTACCCGTATCAGTCCACAAGTCCTGGAGAAAATAAAAGTTTACTTTCTATGGTCTGGAGAAATAAAAAAAGGAAAGGGGCTTTTTTTCTTCAAAAGGATTTTCAATTTTCTTCCTACCCGTCCAACATTCCTTTTTCCTCTGCTGGAATCCGGTTCTTTTCTTGAAGAAAGTGGGTGAATGTACTGGAGATAGGGAATTGTAGCTGGAACTCGTCGCTAGAAAGAATTTCTTTCTGATGTGGCTTATGCCTGGAAGGAAAATAGAAGGATAGAGGAAATCCCCAATAAAAATTCAAGTCAAGTTGTAATAAGCGTGTAATCAATGATCATCATTGATTTCCTAACGAGCTGCTCTCTATGTCTCCAGCCTTGAGCCTGGAGTCTGGAAGTGGAGGAGCGAAAATTAAAAGGAGGATGAGGAAGACGTGCTCAAATATCAATCTAAATAATGGAGCGCATGTGGTCGTGACGTACTAATTTTCTAAAGAGAGAAAAAACACTGGAACACTGACGATTACAAGCTTTTGCCTTCAAGGTGAAATACTGTCAAAAAATACGTTTTCCAACTCGGGTGGAGTGAGTAAGCAAAGGAATTTTTTTTTGCGATGTACTCCAGAAATATTAGTAAAAAATTGTACCGCCCACATCCCGCACGAAAACAGTCTTAAATATCAGATGTGCAATGCTCTTAAGCTAAGTGCAGCCGTGCAATTACTTAAGGAAAAAAGTGTATTCGCGGGAGTTCCCCAGTCTCGGATTAATTGCTGAAATGCTTTGTTTGCATGAGAAGAGGCAAGCGAGAATAAGAAGGGAGGTAACAGTAACTTGCAATTTGTAATTTTTACACTAATTTCTTCTCGCTGCGACTGGCACACGGTGGCCCACAAGTGAGCAGTGAGCAGTGGAAAAAGTGCAGTCTGGTTTTCTGCTATTTTACTAGTTGCAGATAATAGGTCTGTACCGGACACCCACCTGCAAAAGTCCCTATTTGCAGCTGGATGCATACGAGCAATGTCATTCTCTTAACAAAGAGAATAAACAGAGGATAAGAGGATGTCTTCATTTTGTCTAATCGTTAAAAAATGTGTCACATGAAACCTCTAGCAAAAAAGGTGGTTTAATTAAAGTGAACTAATTAGCGAATACGGGACACACTTGATATTGACGACGATTTTGTAACCGGGGACATCGACGCCGTTATTAGATATATTTAAAGTAAATATAATCATAATATAATAGATTAGTCTGAAAATTGTCCCCTGTGATTGGTGTCTGTGTAGAATTAGTGGAACTACCTATGTGAAATTTCCGTTTTCTCCTAAGCTCTTCTAGTAAAACTAAAAGTCAATGCACCTAACACGCAAAAATGTTTTTGGTACAAAAATATTCCCACATTAAAAAAACTTTCTGTAAACGGCCACAGCTTATAGGGACGAGGAGGAAGCTAAAGCAAGAGAAAATAATTTTTCTGTCAATCTGATCTTCATCCCTAAAAAAGAACTTTTTCCCCTCAAAACAAACTTAACTTTAGTTCTTTATACTGTCCCAGAGTAAACACACTTCTCAAACAGTACTTTTATTCTTTCCCTCTGGCACCCCCATTTTCATGATAATGCCCAGGATATTATCCAATTTTTCTTAAATTAAAGTGCAAATCTAAATCTATTTCGCCTCACTTTATTCTCCTCTTTCTTCCCAAAAAAACTTCTCTTTCCATCCAGTAAAATAAATATATTCTCCAATTATTTGCAAAGATGTTTCATGCATGAGCCAACAAAACCAGCTTTTGAAGATTTCCCAATTTTGCGACTAGCGACTGCGACTCGAGCAGACACCGACACCCAAGCACGTTCCTTTTTACTGTGTATGATCTACAGCCGGATCCGTCTGCTGCCGCTTCATACTTTCCTTCCTTTGTGTAGGGAATGATGACATTAATAGCGTAAAAAAGTTTCGCTCGAGTAAAAAAAAGTATTTCTTCTCGTGCCTAGAGCCATAGCACGTTCCCAGCCTACAGTCATATATTTTTATTACGGGGAAGCCAACTGCTGCCCATCATTTTCCTAGAGAAAGGAGTAAAAAGAAAGTTGCTTGTTGAGATAAAAGTTTTTTGGATGATGAAAAAAGTACAAATTGCATTTTTTTGAACTGCTGCCCATCATTTTCCTAGAGAAAGGAGTAAAAAGAAAGTTGCTTGTTGAGATAAAAGTTTTTTGGATGATGAAAAAAGTACAAATTGCATTTTTTGCAATGTACCCTCCGCATCCCGCACATCTCTGTACGATACAGTAAAGTTAATATTGCCATTTAAGAAGACTGTTTTAAAAGAAAGGAATATATTTTCAGGGTATTGCCTTTAAAAGTTGGACAATCACGGAATTGGGGATTTTGCAAAAAATAAAATCTGCAGTTGAGATATTATGCCCTGCACCCGTACCATTTATTGCTTGGTACTTGGTGTTAGCTAGGTGAAGTACCACAAGTGGCTCTGAAATGAAAACTGGATACTGCTTGCTTTTTTGCGTCTGACTCTCTGTGCCTGTGGCTGCCGAGCTGCTAAGCGAGACTCTCGGCTGAGGCATGTATGTGACACTGGATACTGCTTGCTTTTTTGCGTCTGACTCTCTGTGCCTGTGGCTGCCGAGCTGCTAAGCGAGACTCTCGGCTGAGGCGTGTATGTGACTGGGAGATATGCGGCAAGTTTAATTTCCGGATGCGGAACTGGCACAGATACAGCAGCTACCGGTGAGGAGAAGAGGAACGAGAGGGGTCTTTATTTTCGTCGTTGATTGATGATCTCGATACAAAAAATGGGGGTTTCTGAGAGGGAGCGGAAGCAGCAAAATTTGTTGGCAGTAATTACACCGAAAATCGCACATTATCCTGGATGGAAAAGCATCTGTTTTTTCCTGTTCCGTTTACCTTCCGCAGTTGGAGCTTGATCAAATTTCTCGTTAATTTTTCAACGGAGATTGGGGAAGTGGACTGAAAATGAGATGAACCTGCTGGATCGATACCGTTGATCCCAAAATTATGAAAGTAAAGCTTTTTTTAAAAAAAAAATAGGAAAATAGAGTCAACCAAGCCTTTCCAGTTGGAGCTGCCTTCTTCTGGTTCCGCTCCCAGGATGATGGGGGCATTGACTGATATCCAATACCCGAAATGGGAGACTTTTATCAAACCCCGTAAAAATCCTTTTTTTTGCAGAAGTATCACTATTTTTTTCTCATGTGCCCGCATGACAAAATTCCGATAAAGAAATGGGAAATGCAAAGGTAGTATGTGCTCCCTTCCCACATTTTTGTGCACTGCCAACATCCTTGGATCTGAGAAAAAGTCAGCTAACTTATTTTCTACACATGCAAAAAAAGAAGGGAAGAAGAGTAATCGAGCAACCACCCAAGGGACGCTCTGATCTCGACGTTTGACGTACGACTTCGTATCCTCACAGCTATTGCCTTAGCTAGTGAGAACTGGACCAGAACTGGAGTTTTCACTTCTCCACCTTCACTGCTCTTTTCAAATGTGCACGTAAATTATATTGTTTTGTGTGAGGGAGGAAGGGGGAGTAGGGACAATACAAAATTGTATCCTTTTATAGCAACTGCTCTAGAAATGAAGTGAAGGTGCAACACTTTCACAATCCTTTTCTTCTCCGCAGCAGCAGCAGGAGCAACCCATTTTTATGTAATATCTTTTAGATGGTACAGCATGACCTAAAAATTGATTACATCCATTCCATTGTTGGAGGAAGAAGGGACACTTTCACGCAGTGCTACATGAGCTAGCTTTTCCACAATTGAAAATGAAAAGGGAGTGGGAAAATAGCTGCACAGTCCAAAATTCCAAATATAAATTTGAGCTCTGCTGGAGACCCCACCAGAACCAGAACCAGAGCGAAGATCTCCTCTGCTGATACAATTTTTGGATGTTGGCTGTGGCTGCGGCGCTCCAACTCTATTACGCAATAAGAGTGGATACCTATACCTACTTGAGGGCAGGAGGGAAGGTGTCTGAAATGGATACAGTTAAAGTACGTGCTCTTCTAAAGCCGACTAACCTTCCTTCCTCATTTGGTTGTAGTGATAGCAAAAGACCGCATTACATCAGCCACGTACTTGGCTTTGGCTTTGAGGACGTTTTTGCTGGGAAGGGAGCAGCAAGTTACTGTCATGTCATGAGCCATATGAGTCTACCTGTAAAAACAGCGACTTCCCCTGAATACGTAATACGAGGAAGGTGAGGCAAGTGCATCATCCTCGTTGTAATGTGCTCATCCTCATCGTCATCGTCATCCTCCCTCGAAAAATATTATTGTCATGTTTTCCACTTCCACAACACAAAAGTGCACTAGCGCAAAGCGCATAAAGTGCCGCAGCGGACACCAATGACATCTCACATTATTTAGTTCTCTTATGCACTGGTCTGAGCCTCCACTCCGTTTTTTTGTTTGCTTTATTGCATGCAAGCGGAAAAAAATGAAGGGGAAGTGAGTGGCGAGTAGCTAGTTGAGTACAGTAGTGGCGTGCTCATAGCCAATGCTTTTTACATGTTTTCGATCCCATTTTTTTCTACATATCTCTTCCTATTATTTTTTACTACATCCCTGTGTGCAGAGTAAGCAGGTGTGTGCGCTTTTGTTCCGACCGAGCAATGCCTTCAATAAAGGATAATGCACTGGGCACCCCCACCCATTTATAAAAAAATACAAATTTTATTATTATTATTTTTTCCTACACAGCGGATTTGCAATCATTAGCTGAGTATCATCATAATGTGGCCACATAATATTCAGGAGTGAGTAGGTGAACAGCTTATCAAAAGGCCGAGTCCATTACGTTACTGGCAGTGTGCCCTGATCAGTTGTTAAAGAAGCCATGAAAAAAAAAGATTTCACACTATCAGCCACTGCCACAACTATACTACCTATCCATACCCTTTACCTTTTTCCCTAGTTCATCGTTTCATATAAAAAAAATTATTAGTGTAGCGCTTCACAATCCAACAAACACAAATTCAGCATTCACAGCACACAGCAAACAGCGATGGCACTCTATTTTACTAGAAGGGAGACCAA